>JAGDQP010029480.1:0-23333 GCA_022664845.1 Lepisma saccharinum | reverse complement strand
ACTCATCACAGAGTTGTTTACATGGTAATCCAGCACACAGAACGATTTCTGCTCTCCAGTCAGCGCCATTTTCGTTAGCTGCTTCCAGCGCCGCGTAGCGGTAGACAGTGCAACCATGCGGGACATAAACTAAACTCAACTAAACTTTGAACTTTTGCCTTTCCTTGCGCGTAGCTCAAATTAAGATATGTTCATTATATTTCACAAAATAAATTTATGAAATCGGGTCCATCATTTTGACTTACCCTGTACAAGTACTGTACAATCTCACTCAGCTAGAGGGATGAGTTAATTTCATTTGCCGTCAAAGAAGGATTAATTCATTTTCTTGATGTGATAACACACAGAGCTGAAATGGGTCACCGGGTTAAGTTTTGGACCGAGTCCCAATGAAACCGAAGGCAAAGTTTTTTATGTTTTTAATTATTTCCACTGTTTGAACTTTCTTTCAGGTTAGACATTCTAGCAATAGTAACTTCTAGAAATAGTATCGTATCCCCAGAAAGAACAAAAACACATCCTCCGGAGGTGTGCAAGTAACCCCCTAAAATCGGAAATTGCATTCTGAAAGAATTTTCTGTTTGGAGTATTAAATAGGCTTTAAGCTTTAAAATCTATTAAACTATTCGGTCCCCGAAAAAAAAAGGAAGTTTCTTGAAAATTATATTTTCTTTGTAAAATCAACCATCTCCCTTTTTCAAGAGGATATTTATAATGTTTCAGGTTAGGGTCACGTGATTTTGTGATGAACGCATCAGGAATTGTTTTCAACATTCATAATAAATAATTTCAATCTGTGTTTTTCTTTCCGTTAATAATGGGAGTGTATTAAAATGAATCATAATTAGGCATACAATACGTAGATCACATATCAACGAATCACATAAGTACTGATTGATTCAAACTTTAGAAACAAAAGCAGGTCAGATCGGTCAAGACCGGATTGGGATTCGGTCACTGGGTCAGTTGGATTGCGATTCGATCATCGGATCGCGGGAGTCACCGAATCAGTTGGGTCATTCGGCTCAGGACCGAGTCAAACGGATCACATTTCGGACCGGGTCATCAATCTATGTCCGAATCAGACCGAGTCACCAAAAGTGACTCGATTTGAGCTCTGGTGCCCCCCCCCCCACACACACACACACACAACGCACCCATCCATGAACATTTCGACGTTGGACCGACATTGGTTATTATCAGTGTGTATGATCGGGTGATGGTGGCTACCGATATCGGACTGTTGTCGAAATTACACTTTTTCCGGAGTTAAATTGCTACTCCCGCCGTAATTCCTTCCTTATCCCACCTACTTCAGGATATTGGGCGATGGGCCACTCACACATCATACTACATAAATTGACTGTGTGAACGTGATTACATTTTGTCTTTATTCCCTTGCGTGTAATGGGTTTTAACTTCTTTAAAGCTTTTATTTTTTGCACTTGTCTGCGGCTGGATTCAAACCTGCTATCTTGTGATCTGCTTTAACACTCCGTAGCTTTAATCTCTATTCTGCAGGCGCATCTTAATGATCTGTAATCCGTTACGAGGTTGGTTTTGAAGAAATTCCATCTCTCGGAAAATAGAAGAGACATATGCCAATATCGGGCCGCTGTGGTGTAAAGACTGGACTACCAATTTAGCCGCCGACGTGACGGGCCGACTGCGGAAAAAGTCTCATTTTGACGACGGTCCGATGACCACACGATCCCACAATGCTTGTGCATGGAATCTGGTCACCAGAATGAAACTAAATCACATCACATGACAATCCAACTTAGCAGCTATCCCGTTGTAGCCTTCGATGGCCTGAAAAGGCCAGACACTATATCGCCGAAGAAGCTGTCGCCGCAACTTTGGTTTAAACCAGTGTTTTTCAACCAATACTCACATACCGGCAAACCATAGAGAAACAGGACCGGGAAGATGCCAGTACGTTAGCGTGTTGTTTGATGTTTAAAATATGCTTCAGATGCTCTAGTTATTTAGGAAAGTGTCAAATCCAGGAAATAAGTACTAAATAATGTAATATATAAATTTTCCGAGGACTGGTACCGGTTTGCGGACGGGCGTTAAAAACCACTGGTCCAAACAATTCTGCCGCGTACTTTTAAAACATGTTAACGATTGCAATGTAATTCTTGTTTATTTCAAATGAACATATTTACATTTTCGATATAAGTTCATAGATGTAAAGAAAAGTTATTAAAATTAATTATTTTTCTCAATGAATGCATAGAAAGACGTTTTGGAGTAAAGAGGACCGATTGCAAAGAAGGAGCTTAGTCTTAGGTTTAAACATCAATTTCCAAATGCACCAGTTCAGCCTAACCCATGGTCTAGATTAGCTCTCCGTCTTTGCAATCGGTTGTAAACGTCTAATCTACAAGGGGTGTTCAAATGAAAAGGTACGAAACGGCACTATGGGTATAATCGAAGTCTTTATTCAAAAGTAATCACCAGAGGCCTGAGCACAACTATTCCACTGTTTCACGAGCCGAAGGATTCTCTGTTCCCAGAATTCCTGTCGCTGTGACAACAGCCAATCCTCCACTGTGTCCTTCAGTTCGTCGTCCGAGTTGAAGCGCTTTCCTTTTAGATGTTCTTTTAGCGGACCAAACAGATGGAAGTCGCAGGGCGACATGTCCGGGCTGTAGGACGGATGCTCAAGATGGTTCCACTTGAACTTGTCCAGTACACTCAAACTCTCCCGACCTTCACGAAAACGGGCACTCCATTTTCTCACTGACTTGTCGGACACACAGTCTCCCCCGTATACGGCCACCATCCGGTGATGAATATCGGTCAGTTTAACCCCTTCCGCAGTCAGAAATCTGATAACACCTCGCTGCTCCTCAGTCGTCGAATTTTTCAATTTGAACACCATGATATCCTCACACGCACTGCCGCGTCAAGTGGACGGAACACACAACTGCCTGATTCTCTCCTGCGTCATGTGAGAGGCTCCCGCGCATGCGCACAACCACGCCAGACACTACATTCACTTCCCTAGATGTCGCACTACGTTATCCCAAAGCGGCACAGTCATATTTCAACCGGTTTGGTTTTTACGACGTTTCGTACCTTTTCATTTGAACACTCCTCGTACTTTTATATGATCTTTTCTATTTGTTCCAACACGAATACACTCTAGTTGTTGACTGAGAATTTCTGGTTTTGTTTGCAGGTAACAAGGCAGACTGTGGGCCCGATCGCGTTGTTCGGAAAGAAGATGGAGATCGTTTAGCAAGAGAGTACAACGTCACATTCATGGAAACTTCTGCAAAGACAGGACTGAACGTCGAACTCGCTTTCATGGCTATTGCAAAGTAAGCACTAATATTTATATTAAATGTAATACCACATTACTATAGGAACAATTGTTTTAGAAGAAAACTTTCATTATCGATAAATTAAAACGCGAACGGACTAAATTTTTAGCACTGGCGGGAATCTGATAGCAGACAAAGTATTACTCAATTAACAGTTTAAAATCTCCTTTGTCGTTTACAAATGTCACATAAGGTGCTAGTAATTCGTATACCACAGAACAATAAGAAGGGTTTCACTAAAGCTTTCGTGTACAACTTCGATACTAGCGACATTTGCAGGTACATCCGGAGTCTATAATAAATTCTGCATTAATCTTGTAAAGCCCTCTTGACACGAAAGCTTTTAGGGTAAACGCCCCTGAAGTAACTCAATAATATGGACGACTCAAATATTATATAAACTCTTGAACTGAGTTTTCCCGACGTAGGAGATCCTAATTACACCCCGGAAAGTGAAGAATAATCTTCAGATAATGTTTTGTGTTAACACCCGAGAGAGTCTTCCGATTGCTTTGCACAAATACTTGGTACACTTGAGTTCTCATTTTAATTTTATTTTAGGGTAATCATACAGTTTTTATTGTTTCGACCAAAGATACCATATTATTTACTCTCAATACGCACATTTGCTGTACAAAGAAAAATGCTTAACAATAAGCTTCAGTGTCTTATTCATTGTTTATAATTTGAGTATTCATCTGATTAAAAATACGGTATTTTTCGAAAACTCATTACAATTGTAAGAGTAACTAGCATTGGTTTTATTAATATGCAAGACATAAATGGCGTCGTACCAAAAAAACCAGTCATTATTGTTTTATATGATATGTCAGATAAGTCTGGTTTACTGTGTGAACAATCGCAATTTGACAGAACTTGGTCTGTTCTTCAGCCGCCATTTTGAAACCATGCTTACTACATAAGAATAAAATGAAAACTTTCGGTAACACAACCCTGTAAGAAAAAAAATAAAAGAACCTTTTTTTTTTTTTTACCCAAATACAAATAAACCTTCGAGCTTTCAGCGGGCAACGAAGCTATCAAACGCTTATTCTGAAAAAGGAAAATGGACATATCAACTTCTGCCATACTGCTATAAAAATTTGATAAGGTCGTTCATAATAACCTTCGAGCTTCAGCTAAGCTGTTGTAGTCTTCCTCAGAAGTATGACGTAATATCTCTTCTATTTTTGCCCGGAGCTGGTAACCGTTATTGCTTCTAAAGGTATAATCCCAAGATGCCCCTTGTGTTTAAGGTTTTATACTTGCATCTAAGAAGAGCCTATATGCAAACAATGTCTGTGCAAATCGTGTGTGCAATAAGAAAACACCGTACCTGACTTACCTAACCTCCACATGACCTTAGTCACTACTTTTATTAAATTTTCTAATGCGTATATACATAAAAAAGAAAAAAATATATATTTTTCTTTAAAATAATATGTAAAAATAACCATGCCAGGATTCGATCCCTGTACCTCCCGATAACATTTCCGATACGTTAACTGTCAGACCAAGCTACGAATCTCGTAAGAAACGCTTATCAGTGTTATTTATGCTACGAGCAGTCTACGCCTGCGCGAGAGTGAGTGACGCCTTGTTTTCATGAAATTCCCTTAGACGCTAGTGGTTTCATGGGCTGTACTTGAAGGGGCGAAGGTTGGTATATGCAATTGAGTTTGATCTAGAATATGACACTCCAACAATGCTAGGACCATTCAGTAATTTCAATCATCAATTTAATGGTGTAGATTACCCTCGCCATCTTGGTATGACCTATCCATTGATTTACATGGGAATCGTCTTACTCGTCTTATGTCTGTCAGTTAAGTTCCGTTTTCACAAAATTTGCTTTGGTGGTTATTTTGACTCTTGTAGAGTTTTGATTTGTGAAGTTTCTTCAAATATATAGTATATTATTAATAGTTTACCATACAAGTCACAATATATCAACGGGAAATTATACTGTTGTGTGCAAAATATTGCATTTCTATAAAGCAAGATGAGTAAAAGAAAACATGATGAAACACGACGAAAACATAAATTAAAAATTACGCTCCAGAGTGACATAAGTCTAGTAAAACAATTCCCATGTAAATGTGTGGAAAGGTCATTCCAAGATGGCGGGGTGATTTAATCATATACTGAGAAGTATACCTGATTATTTTCTTCTATATGAAGATTCGTTGGTGGATCTTTTACTGTAGTAATTACATTGCAGAACTTAGTCATTTACTTATTTACAGGAATCATTACAGAAAATATTTGCATTCTTTTTGTACAAAGTAATAACGTTAAAACAGTATCCAAATATGATAAAGCATAAAATAAGACAAATAACAAACATTGGATTTTATCTATTGACATTCTGCTGACACGGTCTACGGTAGTGCCATCTACTGAGATGATTTACAACAGTAATTATATCAATTATGCCAAAAAAGCGTAAAACAGCATTAAAACATGTTATTCTATTCGTGTGACTCCTTCAACTAATTACACATTTGATTTTTCTTACTTACAATCCTTTCAATCATTCTATATATAAATGTCGACGTAAATATCTACATAAATGAAGTAAATAATCCTTGTTTGCCTAACATGGACCCATAACAAATTGTATATTTAATGTATTGTTTTATTAATTCCTTTTCAGGGAGTTGAAATCTCGTAAATCAGCAAATCCCGAGGATCCCAAATTTAATGTTGAGAAATATGTTAGAGATCAGACCCAGAGGAATTCCTGCGCCTGTAATACGTGAAGAAATCATCGTATGAAGAAGTGTGATTGTTATTTACTGTTTATGAAAGGATTTTTTTAAATTTAAACCGCATATTATTAATTATGCAGTTATCTGCTGGGCGAGCTATATGCACTAATATTTAAGTGAGACAGAGTCTTCTTCCAATGATAATAACGTACAGTATTTTACCACATTAGACTGAAAGAGTCAATAAATATCTACCTACCACGTGACAACAAGAAAGAACATTGCACGTACTATTTCACAGAATAATTTGATGATTATAAATTAGTGTTTTGTTTTCTGGAACATCAAAAGTGAGTCATTTGGGACGTACTGTGCAGAGATGCTGTAAACCACTAAATAATAGATATACTTGCAGCACAAAATGGAAAATGTAGTTACTATCTAAGCTTACATATGGTTGGTTAAATATAAAGTTTATAAAATAGAATTATGTTATTGTAAAACATGTTACGTGAGCTATTAAGTTAAATCAGCAGGTCTGAGGTATATTTTAAACATATAATATTTAAAAGACTGTTGTATTATTGTATTTTTAGGAGGGATATAATATATTTGAGATAGCAGAAACGTAAGGTTCAGTATAAGCGATGTATACGTCAACAAAAGTTCAATTACTCGTGTATGTGCCACTAACGAATGTACTATAATCCACTTATATAGAAGATGAAACAATTGTATTTCATAATGTGTACTTGAGCCAAGAATCCTATATCTTGAACTGCTTGCTTTTGTACCGTACCTTTCCTAAATTAATGTGAAACTTATGTGAGAACGTACTAAATGTGGCTTTATTTTCTAATGTAGACTTAAAAAGTACTTTCTGTCATCTTCTGTATGTTAACAATTTTGACATCCAGTAGGATTCAAATGTAAAAGCGTTATCGTTGTACCCGTTTGTTGTAACATCTGTGATGCTATTGTAAGGCGTGTGTATCGTTGCAGTCTATGGGCACTCGTAGAGTAAGCGATTTATATCGATAATAAAGATGAGAAGTACTGATGCATTTAAAGGTGAATATTATAGAGTTTTGGAACAGATCCATTTTATTGCTTCGGTTAAAGTTAGTTTTACCTTTTACCGAAACCGAAAGTAGAAAATGAGTGAAGCAGTAACGCTAGGAATCCCAAGTTCTTTTTGGTTCTATTTCATAATCTGCGGGGATGGAAGCTCTTCACTCCTCAGACCCACTTAGGTCAAAGAGGCATGTAAAAGTTCCTTTAATCGTAAGTTTATTTGTAGTCTCATATATCTCTTGTAGTATACATATAAAATATAAGTTTTTATGTCGTTCTTTGGTTGCAAATAAAAAGAACCTTGTTTATTAATTACTGCCTTTAAATCCACTTGAGCCTACCTCAGACTGTGATACCTAAGAAAACGCTAAAATTGGCACATGGTACACAATATCAACACTTTTTTCTCCTTCGCCAAATATGGCTGGACCACTTTATAATATATGACACTTTCGTCTTTGTAGTTGGTGTGATGACGTACGAATGTAGGAAATTCAAATTTCAAAAAACTGTACTCAAAAGTCATCAACTATTCAAGATAATTGGACCAAACTTGGGTATATTATAAAGAAGAACTCGTTAAACATATTGCAAACGTTACTAAGTCCTACAATTATTATGTAGGAGTACAGGTGAATCTCTCTTTCCCACCTGTTACTCGTTATTGTGTAGTATTACGCCACGAGACCGTGCACCATATACAGTATAACAGGAAGATATCCCGCATAATTCGAATGTGCTATTGTATTAAATGGACACACTTATTTGAAAATGGCTGCTACGTAACACACATTATATATATACACGTGAAATTTAGAATTATTGTAAAACACGATATTTGAAAGTAATTTATGTTCCAAGGAATATAGGTCCGGGCCCCTATCTGCTTATTATTCTTGTATCATTGTACACACTGTTGACAATATCATGACATCATGCTCAAACAACAAGAGGATGGAAAACTCATTACCACCTGTTCAACGCACATAATCTTCTGCGCCTAAATTTTCATCATTGGTCACCACATCAAAGCACAGTAGTAGCCGCAGCAATGATCATCTCTGTGACACATGTTCTCGCTCACGATCACAACCAGCTAAATATTCAATAAACTTGCCACCATCCAAGAAGTCGCACATTCTCAACAATTCTCCTACGACTCCGATCGCATCAGACTCAGAACAAACCGGAATCAAGCATCTAATATACAACATGCTCGAATGCATTGATTTCTCTTGATCGATTTCGATTCAAAGTACCAGACGCTAAAGCAACTTCTCCAACAATTAATCAAATATGTCCCTAGAAATACCATCTGTTAAATCATACCAATCAGAAACTTGATCAACGAATCTCCAGACAGCAATCTCGCCACCACTTTTAGGTAAGAAATCTTTGCTATTAATGCAACGTTGTCATATGTAGCGAACAAGAGGATCCGTATGCAACCACCACTACATCGTTCACCAATACTTATTTGTACTTATCTGTGGGGTAGATCCAGACATTACTGACAAGAAAACTGAAACTTAACTGCAACAAGAGGGACATATCATCAGCAAATGATTAAGAATCAAAACTCAACAACGAACATCTAGTTACATAGTCAGGGTTGTTACTCCGTATCAGCCAACCATCGACACATTACTACACAATGTAGCATAAGTTTAGCAAAAAAGTTATCCGTGTTGAACCTTCCCGCACTTTGTTCCTATTCCTGTCCGTTGTGAACGATGTCAGACATACAACGCCCAAAAACGTGCCCTAAACAACCAAAGTGTGAATACTGGACCGGCCCACATGCCATCAAAGGTTGGAAGAATACCCAATTTCCACTTAAGTGCAATCAATGTGGAGAAATCCTTCCAAACTATTCCTACAAATTAAAAAAAAACTGCCCAATTCAAATTCCTAAAAGCCTGGTTACACTGATCCACTCCGATTTCCTGAAATCAACCAACCATGCACCAACGCTCAGTCCTACTGCCTGTTACCATAGAACAATTCATTTAATTTCTCATCCTTACCTTACAAAAAACCCTTGGACCCTAGTCAAAATACAACTCTCTGCATCTGAAATCTTCAAAGTCAACTTTCATTCTACTTACTCAGCATAATATGTTTAATTCACCACTCCACGTTCCAAATACACATACAAGACATCCCTGCCACCCAAACAAAATCATTTTGTCATTATCACTGACGTAAATCATTTCACCCTTCATGTTCATCCTTTGCACAGTATTCCTCAACGTTTGCTGAAGGGTTCATTTGTCTTGCAACAAGTCTAAGTGTCTCTAGGTAAGAAGGCTATCATTCATTTGTCTCGATCTGTTAGTGTTGTGACGTCCAAAGACACTTCACCCTCTTATTGTATCATATAATCATTGAATTTCTCTACCAGGACTATGATTACAAAGCTTGAATAAAACTAAAGGATAGCAAAGTGAATAAACATTTCATAGACCAAGCATTCCAAACCTTCTCCACCAACTTCTTTTCCTAATGCCTTGTTTACATTACTAACATCTTACCAGGGTTAATATTAACCAAGATCATTTTAGTAATGTAAACGGTAGTTACCGTTAACGCGGGTTTCAAATTTAACCAGCGTCAAGTTACGACGGTTATCTTCTTATATTAGTTATTTAAACCCAAGATGGCCGTTGAGCGCAGCTCACTTGGTGACTTTATTTCTTTCTTTATCGAAATATATATTATCCTAGTGGTGCATATCAGTTGTAAAGTATAAAACAGTGATGGCAGAACTAATCTACAAAATGTTACTCTACAATAATTAATTTGTGTTCAGTATTTTATAATTTAAACCTCTACCGTGTTACCTTAGAATATGGAAAATGTAGATTCTTTACTCTAAGCCAGAAACCTGTTTCATTACTGACAATGGCAGTATAAGCATGATAACCAAGTTAAGTTCAGTAGTCTAAAATATAAGTCCTTTCAAACATGTTTTTTTACCATCGTAACATTCTTAGTAATCTAAACAAGGCATCCCCTCATAAATACCCCCCTTAGAAAAGAGGACTTAACCCTCTCAGCGAGTGCTTATCCTCCTCAGGGACTAGATTAAAAAACACACACACTTTAAAACACGTATCAAATTTCATACTTCGTTCATATCAGAATTTTCAACGAAAAGTGTTAGTAAAGTCACCTGAAAGACACACAAATTACAGATAATTTTAATATATTATTTCATCAACAAATTTCTCAAACATACAACCCAGTGTTGCCAATACAGGATCCGGAAGGTGTGTCTTATCACCGACTGCGACTTATATCCCTGTTTTACTGTAAGGGCTGCTTTTCTTGCAAGCGTGTGTGGCTTGCTGTACTTGGCTTGCGATTTGTTTGAGTAGCCAATTGAAACACATGTTTTATTGCGTGTTCCACGTTGTAACACGAGTTTTTATTGGCTAGTCACAGAAATCGCAAGCAAAGGAGGCAACGCACGCTTGCAAGGAAGGCAACCCTAACAGTGCGTCTAGAGATCATTGCAAAGATATGTTGATTTATTGCAACAAATAATTCCTGAGAAATTGCAAAACATGAGCACAAATTTACAAGATATTAGACAAAATAATACAGATATTACAAAATATGGCTTTTTAAAAATACGCCTACTATTAAGCCCGTGTGACACCATAAATGCTTCAGTGTCAAGTTGGGCTAAGTTGCGGGATGTTTCTTTACTACTCTTTCTGTTTCATACTGTATGACATTATAATAAATAAATATCTAAAAGAATAAAACTATCTGATAATATTTGATGAAGGTTTCAGAAGGAAAATTATTTTGTGGGTTCGAGGTGTCTCTTGGGATTGCTAGAGTTAAATTACAATAAGAAATTATTGTCAAAACGACCTTGCTTATCTTCATGGATTTAGATACGGGAGACGGATAGACTGGCCCAATACAATTAAGCTGGGTCAACTTGACTACGGTTTTCGAAATATGTTGCCCGTGAATTGGGTTTTACTTGCGTCTTATTGGTTGGCCTATGCCAGGGTGTGTGGAAGCAAACAATGGATAAAGATCTAGCTAAGGAAGAGATGAGCAAGATTGGAACATTTTAAATAAATATTGTACGGGACGTGATGTTCAGTTGTTGTTGTTTTTTTTAATCAATTTCACCTTCCAGGTGATCATGGCTTGTGCTGGTTTCAATTTCGGGTCACTAGAAGTAGATCCGTCTCCCGTATCGAGATCCATCGCAGGAAAGAACCATAAAATTGTCGTAACTTCGAGCAGAAAAGATTTCGTTTCGTATAGTTTTGCAGTAACGAGATATTTCACATTGATTTGGTGATATATAAACATACTTTAGAACAACGTTCAATAATAAAAGACCATTGGTAACAATTATACTTTTATCTTGCAAATCATATTAACAACCGATATATTTTTTCATTGTTCTTAGTATAATTATTGTGACAAATATACTTTTGCAAATAAAATTCCTGGTATCAAATAATACTTAATACGTTGTTTTGTAAGACAGTCTCTCGACTAGTGATGGGACCTGTGGAAAAAACCGGTGGGAGGGAAATAAAAAGTGGGCTTTTAATGGAATTTCAATAGCCAAGGTTTTTATTGGTTTTTAATATCGTACTTTTTCTTAAAAATTGTACATGGATCTATATAATCAAATCTCAATGTCGTTTGGAAGAATATATATAGAATCTAATGTACTACAAAATCACTTTACCCTTACAAGACAAAAGCGTTTTAGTGTGTATATTATGTATACATAATACTGTATATTCTCTCAGAGATTAACTACACTGACAGCTTATTTACAAACATACATTATTATATTTTACATGTTTCGTTTGTAGTGTTTTTTTGATAATTTATGCATATGAAAATCATGTACAAAATTGTAAGTCATGCAAGTCAGTTGGGTCACTTTTCTGAAAGTGATCTGGCAACATTTCAAAAAAAAAACACTTACATTAAGAACTGGAACTCACAAGTTCCTTAAGATAAAGAAAGTTTATAAAATATTGTTTATGTCTTTGTTTACATTTTTAGTAGTTATATAGTTTATGAAAATAGTTTAAATGTAAATATATTTTTTAGTTAAATGAAACAAAAATCAACGTTTTCTTTTAATGGAAAAAGAGGGTTAAAAATGTAGGCTATTGTACATTTATTAAATAAAAACCCACTTACTGGATTTAAACTCGCTTTTTTATCATAAACAGTAAAAATCTGGATTTTTAACCATCATTACTCTCGACTGAGTGCCCGTGACAGCAGCTGTACGTTAAAAAAAAGTTAGAACTTGAGTTATGGATGTTTATGTTACACCTTTCTAAATGTCAATTAATATTTTGAGGTTTGTTTTGTCAGTCAATTTCTTTGAATACATTCCAAACTGTTATATTAATTGAATACCTGAATTGCAAAACATCCCAAGTCCACCGGAGTATATTTTTCAGGAGAAACGAAAAACAGTCCAAGGTCTTCGTATGTTATCCTATTCAGCCGAAATTGTTCTGTGTTAAAAAAGGGTTTCTGTGGTGGAATTAGGATGTAATATTTATACAACAAGTGGATAGTCCTTGGAACATAGATACGGATGAACAGAAAATTGCAAATACCGAAAATGTGGACTTGGGATGTTTTTCAATTCAGTTCTTCAATTGAGGCATTAGGGAAGCAATATTTAAATTTAAATTCAATAAATGGTCAAACTCATGTAAGAAGATTACATATGCTACATATCTGTTTTTCTCACAACATTAGAGTACTCTAGAGAAAATATACTCACACTAAGAAATTAAGACTCATGATGACTATCAAATGTGTAAGTAAACTATTCGTTCCTGTACGAAGTACATTAAATTTTCTGAAAATTGTTTAAACAGTATTATGAGTTTTTATCCTAAATCTTCGAAAAATGAATACCTGAAGGCAAAGAGTGGTTTTGTTCCCATGTATAAACATTGTATACGCGATGAGAATTGTCTCCATCATGCTTATGTTGACAAACCTGGTAGGCCTATGTTCTATTTTTAACGACATTAACTTTATTGAGATAATCTTCTTCGTATAGACAATCCTTGTAATAGTTCAACGCGCAAAATATCTTTGAAGTGTAAATATAATCGGTAGAACTTTACCTTTACAGTTTACTAACTAGTCTGTGCCTGGAGATTCGTTGAAGAACTGTGTACTTAGAAATCCCCTGATAAATGAGGGAAATAACCTTGTAGGGCTATCAATACCAAGGGATTTTCCGTTATGGAGTAATAAGCGTTGCTGGAAGGTAGATAAAACGTCTTTGCAGAAAGGAGCAATTTTCGAATTCGAGGAGAGAAGCCAGGGAATTTCTCAATTCTTCCCGATCTATTTTCCCAATCTGCACCAGGTTATTTTTAGGTTAACTAAGGAAGTACGACATATTCTTAAGTAACATTATTGTTATTTTATATTTTAGTAGATTAGAGTCAATATGTATTATTTATAATTTTCGTGATCCCCCCCGGAGGAAATCAGTAAGAAACACTGCTTGTAACACCAGACAAGCACATTGTAAGCGTGTTGAGTCAAGTGGTAACGCTGATTCCCTGGTGACCGAGTTGTAAATCTGAATGACTCATTCACTAAAACAGAATATAACTGTTATTTAATCATTAATTATTTAATTTCTATAACAGTTTGAGTAGCTGATTTTGGATGGATTTCACTTTACCAGTTTTCGTTAACAATTTACGAATCGTAAAGTAGGTTTAACAGCTTTAAAATAAGTTGAATTCGATTTCTAACGATTCGTTAAATTCTTAACCAAGGTTGGTAAAACTAAACATTTATAGAACTAATAGGCTGCCTTAGACGTGACGTCACTGCCGTAGCCAAGGATCTTAGAATTAGAAGATAGACCACCATCTAAAACTGAATCCGAGCGTAACAACGTCAGACCGCTACCTTGGTGTACACAGAAAGAATTTAGCAGATTGGTCTTTATACATTCTTTACATATCAATATGGTGCTAATTTGGTTAAACATTAATTAAGCAACTCAGAAGAGTAAAACCTCGGTTTCACATGATGAACACTTTCACTTTGTCTTTTACCACTTTCCTAAAGCCTGGCTGTGCTCATCAAAATGGCAGATGGCGCTGTTACGTTCGGATTCAGGTTTTCAGTTTTGGTCTATCTATTTCTAACAACCTTTGTTAAGTCAATGACGTCACGTATGAGGCAACCCACTTATTCTATAAACGTAAAAGAAATCCCACCAATGTGTGCTAACTTTTGCGTACTCGATCTAACAAAACGCCAGAACTTTGGGATTTTAACAAAGCATTTTATTTCTCGGAAAATTGTAGCAAAGATGCAAATATTCACCTGCTCTTCGATGCCTTACTGTAAATAGACAATCAATTTAAAATAATTCACTTTAATAGGAGCCATTTTATTTAATAATAACTTTATACCTTCGCAGAGGAACGAAAGTGTACACAAAGTTTATTTTAAAATGTCATTGTTTATTTTTGAGTGAAAATTATGGAACGTTCCACATCAACCGTAATAAGAACATATTTTTCTAAGCAAAATATTTTTAGAAAATATATCTAAATTATAATTATCTCGACAATTATTAATTCAACTTAACTAAAAAATAATAAAGAGAGAAATAATTATTTTTATGGGAAAATAAAAGCTAGTTTTCACTCAGATGACAAGGACCAACCATGTATTCACGAACCATGAAAATGTATTTTGAATATCTGCCAGTAACGACTAAGAAAATATAGCACCCACGTTATAATAGTTCCACAAACCTTGTTATAAACACAATAAATTCAAACATTTAGGACCACTCACAGAATAATTCGGTTTTACATCTTCAGAAGCCGCGATGAATGAGAAACAATCGAAATTGTAACTGTTCTCTACTCTTATGTGTAAAACCGAGCGGCCGTGGCCCAATGGCACAGCGTTGGTTTAGCATTCAGAGGGCGTGGGTTGAATCCCAGAGGCCGATAATCCCGATTGAGGGTTTTCCAGTTTTCTCTCGGTCACACCAGGCAAATGTCGGGATGGTACCTTCAACTTAGGCCCTAACCGACACCTTCCCGCATCATTTCGCCTCCCCTATCCCGGTCTGAGCCTTGGGTGCCTAAAGACCATAAATAAAATTCAAAATTCCTACGAGTAAGAATGTCGAGTATTTAATATGGTTGTCGGAACAAAACACTATACTTAGTGATACAGACATACTTAGAAAGAAACAGATGGAACAAGACCTTGCAAAAATGAAGCCAAATTTTCGAACGCGGTCCGCCATGTTGTGTTGGACCACTGAGTAAAGGCCACTTTAGACGATACAATTTCTCGTACGATCCCTCGTGTGCAATCTCATAGTTTACATTCTCTGATCCTGTAAAGTACGGATCGTACGATTTTTCATGGCATCTCCGATGTGTTCTCTAAATAGAAACGGTCCTATTTTTCAGCGGATTTTCCGTACAATCTATGGCAGCACCCCTACTGGCCATATACCGTGCTTGCCTATTTGGTTGTTTTGTTATTGATTACAAGACAAAGAGAACATATTCATATTATTACTTGATGCAGAAATTAACACACATGATGGCACAACAAGGAAAGTGTCAAAATTCAAAGGATATTACAGTTTAGCTACTTCTGCCATAGAGCACTGGAAATGTCTCAAAGTGGTACCTTTTGCGTCCTATAGGCATAAAAGATACTAAAATGCGTGAAATATATATTTAAAAAGAAAAGTTATGTGAAAGTTCCTATGTAGTCTAATATCTACTCCTTTTCTTATATAGTGTACAATGTAGTTGAAATGAGATTTTCATTGCTTTTCTGGTGCGTAGAGTCTCGAATATGCTGCAGGCAAGATATATGTGAAAGGACCCAATGTAATTGGCACTATAAATATGTATTCTAGCAGTCATATCCCTCTCCCCGTCATGATTTTGAATAAGATATACATTTTGTGGATCCGAAATAATGAAATACATTGAACAGCATACAGAAGTAGACCTGATGTAGATAGAGTGACAACGTCAAGCCAGAGCTGGCTGTGCAAGTCGATACGTGAGCTAGGTAATAATCGTACAAACTTATTTTAATACAGTTAAGACAGCTGAGCCTCCCTATGCATTTATCATACCTTGTATGTATGTGTGCAAGATACAGGGTTTTCTGTACCTAAGAATTACTTAAAGCTTCGTTACTCCTCATTTTTCAATTTTGCATGTATTTTAGTACCTTTAATGGCTATAGGAACGCAAACCGTAACAGTTTGAGGCGTTTCCAGTGCTCTATGGTAGAAGTAGTTAAACTGTAGTATTACCAATTTGCCCACATATGTATAAATAGTAGTTAATATATCGCGATTTATATACTTTTGAAGTGCTGTGTAATGTCACATATCTTATTAATTTAGGAATATTCTAAAAACAACACATATGACTCCGAACTTATCACCGAAGATTGGGCAAATTCTTCAACGTTATTTGTGTATTCGCATTTAAATATCTTTATTGCAGTACAGAAGTAAAGCTACGACACTTTCGTTACCACTGAAATCTAGTAGAAGGTATTTATCTTGGTAGAGTGTGGTATTAGGACAAACGGAATTTCTGTTGCCTCAAGATTCATTATCAATATTTTAATTCTTTTTTCTATTTTTAATGGACTACGTTCATAAATATCTGTGGCATAATTGCCTTATAAAATCTGAAGTGTCAGAACTATAAACTCCAGCAGTTTCATCATTATCCCCTCGTATCCAAAACTGTACCGTGTAAAACACTATAAAATATTGTATGATTATTGTACGAAAAATCTCGTACTGTGGATTGTATACATTATATCATACGAGAGATCGTACGAGAAATTGTATCGTCTAAAGCGGCATTTATGTATGAAAGAATGGCAAAATTGCTTAATCTTTAAAAATAATAATAAATGCACGTTCTTATACGATGTTATGTTTTTTCAGTATATTCAGTGACATGCATTAGTACCAAAAGAAACGCTGTACGACACGTATGACTACAATTGTATGAAGTTGATAAGTCCTTTCGTGACTTCACAACATTGACAGATAAAATTGATTTTTTAAACTAAACTCTACATAATTACAATATTTATGTATCTTATCTTCATCAGAGGAGGATTAAGCACATAAAAATTATTTAGTATTTTCTCAAAACAAATTCAACTTAATACAAAACACAAACAGAACTGACCACTGCTCACTTAGCCAACAGGTCCAGATCAGTATGGCGATGCTGTGTTCCTGAGACAATATTTTGGGTTCACTTTCCGTAATGTATTACAAGCGACATACTCCATCTGTCTAGTCTATACTACGTATAATAGCTTTGTTCGCGTACGGTGCACTAGTATTCACTTTTGCGTTCGAGTGGGTGGCCGGATGACCGGCGTGAGTGCAAGTAGTTACCTTGGAGGAATTAAATTAGTAGGAGATGCCCATTCCTGCCCCTACTTCCAAAACAAATTGAAGCCAAAAATGGCCGCCGCCCCGATTGTATGTATCGCGGTCCGCCATATTGCGTTTGGAATAAAATTGAAGTAGACGTGCAAATAATAAGTTCATTCTTTATGCCTTTATGTGAATTTTAACACGGTTAAGAGTTGTGTTGCATTTGGATCTACAAAGAGGTGCAACAGGAAGTCTGCTAATGTCACATTTCACAGGTAAATGAAAGAAAAAACTTCTATTCAAGTATAATTGTTTAAACAAATTTGTCGCAGGGAGAAAATTAAAAGTTTTACTGCACTTTTCATATGTCCTTTTTGTGTTAATTCGAGAATTTAAAGACAAGTATTACTACTTTTTTTCTCATAGTTTTTAGTTATTTAGAAGAAAACTGAGTAAAGACAATTTCAGTAGTATATTCATTATATTTCATTAGATTTTTGTATATTTTGGGGAAATCCTATTATTTATCGTTCTGCAGATTTCGATGTTCACTCTGGAAGATGTGTGTACTCCTCTCTATGGAGAGCGATACAACATTTTATAAGCACTGACAAGTACATTTGCGTGTTTGTATATTTAATCACAAGACCAATCTTCACGCTAAATTAAAGTTGATCTACAATTCAGTAATGTGTCATATATAGCCTTGTACGTCATATGCCAGGTGTATAAGAGACTAAATTGTAACAAATCTTTTCGAAATGAACGAAGCTTTGCAAAGCCTATTCCTTCTCGCACGTCTCGACAAAGACAGGGGGAAATTCATGCATACACAAAATAATGCCGAGTACGCGAAGGTGGCTTAATTAAAGCCAGATTATGTCTCATCCATTGCATCTTGCCATCGCCATATCAGACACATTCTAATTCCCGCTACCGAGCCGCCGTAAATCAGTGGTAGAGCTTTGGTGTAATATTCGGGAGGTCGTGGGTTCAATTCCAACGGCCTATCACCCTGACAGGTGTTTCTAGGGCATTTACTCAGTTACACCAGGCAAATGCCGGAATGGCACCTTCAACTTAGGCCCTGACTAATACCTCCAGCATCCTTGCCCCTCCCCTATCGCAACCTGAGCCTTAGATACCTAAAGGCCATAAATAAAATTCAAGTATCTAAACCCGCCCTTTCGCTACTGCGAACGTTCCCTCTTCATCTATATTTCTGCTTTATTCCCCATTAATTCGAGACGGCAACGCTTAAATTTTTAAATATTAGCGAATTCCAAAAGTCTTATCTTAATTTATCCTGCAAATTTGACCCCTCTACGGAAATTTACCCGGAATTAATAACTAATTTATCTAAGTTAAAGCCTAGTCAGCATTTTTTCTTATTAAGAATTTTAATTATATATATATATATACGAGCTTAATCTAGTTATAATAAGCGTATTGCAGGTAATAATTTTTTAAAAAAAGTGGCTTGGAAGGCATCTGGACAAGATGAACCAATTTTAGTACGTCATTACCTTCCTCTAGATGAAAAGTAGAGAAAAAAGAGAAACATCCATGCCCTGGCACCGATTTTGAACCCATAAAGCTGTGTCAGTCGCATGCGTAGAAGCCCTTAATGATTACGGCTACCCAGGTGGGCATAGTGAATCTAGGGGAATGGACCTACCACTTTATTTCTTCTGTGTAATAATATCGATAAAATGTCACAGTTACTTTTGAAGTTTTTTTTATTTATTTATGTCTTTTAGGCAATTTTCACTCAGGCCGGGAAAGAGTAGCGGAGAGGAAACTACAATCCGGCATTTGTGACAAAAAGATCCTAAGTCAGAATAGGCGGCCGTTGGCATCCCAGAACTTTCCGATTGCTAAGTCAAAGCTCCACTTACTTATCTACGGTGATTTGGTGTTGGATGCCTTTGCTAATGTGGGCGATACTGTGGATTTCTTAGTACGTGTTTAATATTACTTCCTTGCTTTTCGTAAGTACTTATTAAAAAATCCTGTGTTATCAGTTTTACACAGTTAACGGCTACCGATATCGATATTTTTCATTGTACAGTGTTTATTCTACTAGAATTTTTCCATTCACGCGCATCTGGAGTCCCTAATAAACAAATGTAAGTGTAATAACATCAAATATAGAATTTCGTGTTTTTTTTTCCAAACGCAAGATGGCGGATGGCCGCACTGGCAGATTGACAGGCAGCCGTTTTTAGCTTCAAAATTTGGCAGCCGGGCGTCTCCTTCTATTCTAATTCCTCCATGGTGTAACCCAGTGGAAGCATTTTCTCCCCTCCTCGGAAACGAATGTAGAATGAGTGTAGACAATTGACAATCGTGCTGCGTTATACGAGTATGTGTGAGAGGCATGATTACAGATGGCGCTACTTGCCAACGGAACGAAACAAGCGCCTGTGCGTTCGAACGAGAGCTGCGCGAGATTGCACAAATAGACACTATGACGTCACAGTTCTGTACTACCTTAAACTTCAGTGCAAATAGTGCAACACTGAGCAGACCCATCCGAACAAGCCTTATGTCTAGGGAAAGTATACTGGAAACAATATAGCCACCGAGCGAAAGTAGGTGAAATAGAAGCATCCGGCGACTAAATAGCAAATAAGCCTTGCGAATGAAAGAACATAATTAAAAATGTTTTCCTCAGCTGATAGCGAAACAGTCTAAACCATGGAATATATTTTATTTATGACAAAGATTACGTAAATAGCAGAAGGTGAACGAAAAAAAAAAAACAATGTCCACCATTTCTCATATTATATTATACTTGTTCAAAATTGATGGACAATCAGTCACATGCTTACTTATATGATTCTTGTTACTGATATAATCTATATTCAAGATACAATTAACGTATTTTGTACTTCCGGTGATACGAAAATTATGTGCAAGTTGTAACTAAAACAAACTAAGATAGTTAAGTAATCGCTTCAATTATCAAATGATTTATCAGAAACATATTCATTTACTAGCACTGAAAACATGAAATCTTCCAGCGAAAATATTAAATTCATATTAATACGGGCAGCCTATGCAAAAACTACTTCTAAATAAAAATAATATCAATTAAGTCTTAAAATTTGTTATGCCGGAATCATGTTAAAGTTATTCTTATTCTAAATAACTCAAGTATTCTCGAAGTAATAAATATGAAATGGATTTGTTAATTAAATCTGTAACTATTTGTGCTCGATTCACAACCAAACGATGTGGTATAATAAATCTAATCATACATGTATCCTTTAATGTTTTAGATAATATTGAGTCCATTATGTCCATTAATATCGAATCTATGCTATACTCCTTAAATTTGAAAATAAATAAGAAATTCTGATGGTATGGTACAGTCACGGAAATAAGTATTGCGGGAGTCTAGTAATTATTTAGTCAACGGTCTAGCACTTTTAGTTTCTATTTAACATACATTTATGGACCACACAGGCACCCTTTAGATCAAGGCTAGCTTTCCATGTAACCGTGCGTTGCTTGCGATTTGCGTAAGTAGCCAATTGAAACACGCATTTAAGTATGTATTCTACGTGTAACACGAGTTTCTATTGGATATTGTTAGAAATCACAAGCAACGTACGCGGCGTGCGCCTGCAAGGAAAGCTAGCCCTAGCTTGCCATATGCCGTTCCTCAGACATATCACGGCTTAATCATAACTGCCTATCTGGCCCATAAATAAAAATACCAAAGTAAATAAGAAAAACTAAATGCTAGTTTTTATTGAAGTCACGTAGTACTTACTTCCGTGACTGTACGAACTAATAAAAGTTATTGAGGATGTGCGTGTTTGTGGCCTAAAATTATACAATGAAGATATCTAAAGTTAAAGTAACTTGATCACTATTAACATGACAGTTAAATATAATCTATGTACGCCTAGAGTATTTTACAAAGGGTAGCATATTTTCTGGGGAGCAAATTCATGTAATATGCTTTCTAAAGTCTAAGGTTAGCTTTCAACGTGTTTCAATTAGCTACTCATCCAAATCGTAAGCAACGCACGCTTGCATGAAAAGCCTTAGTAAACAAGAAGTTGAAGAAAGTTTTATTTTCGAAAGAATTGAACCTGGACGATCGCAGCAAAAAGAGTTTCGAAGTTCAATTCTCCAATGTATAGGTATTTTTTGATACTGTCTATAATGCCTTGTTTAGATTACTAACATTTTTCGGTGGTGAAACTTATGGGTAAAACTAACTTGCGTTCAGACTACCGAACTTAACTTGGTTATCGTGCTTCTACCACCATTGTCTGTAAAGAAACAGGTTGAGGTTTCCATGGTTGAATAAAGGATCTGCTTGTTACACGGGAGAGGATTAAATTACAAAAAATGAACACAAATGAATTGATTGTAGCATCAAATTTTGTAGATTAGTTCTGCCATCATTCTTTTATATTTTAAAAGTAGTACTAACCACTATTACACTATATATTTCGATAAAGAAATAAATAAACTCACGAAGTGATTCGTGCCTATTGACTAACTTGCGTTTAGACAGTCGTTTCTTACTAACGCTACAAGATAACCGTCGTAAGTTGACGCTAGTTAAATTTGAAACCCGCGTTAACGGTAACTACCGTTTACATTACTAAAATGAACTCGGGTTAACGTTAACCATGGTAAAATGTTAGTAATGTAAACAAGGCATTAGTAGTGTTGTTGTGACCAGTCTGGAAATAAGACTTTCCTCTCACTTACAAAAGAACCCTGTGGAGAAGCATTTTTATTTTAGATATTGTATATTTGCAGGTGTTAAGGCTGTTCGCTAAATTTTGTTAACTGTATACAATTCTTGGTATACTTAATTTTATAACTTACCAATAATAACTTGTAGAAGTTATAAGCTTGTATGTAGTTTACTCTATCATCATGATCCACAAATTCGAAATTTTGAAAATCAAGGTCAATTTACCGAAAATATTCGTTTTTGGACTTACCACATGATAAGACTATTTTTTTAAAAAATACATCACACTATTTCTTTCTTGGAGAATACAGGTTTCTTTTAAACTATCATCATTATTCATTAAAGTCCGTTCGCCACGGAAGCATTTATGCTGCGATAAATTTTAGTAATGCCAGCGTGTGAAAGTAAGAATGCTACAATAGGGCAAGATGCTATGATATAAATCCATAACGTTTTTACTTTTATATGCTGGCACGCTGCTAGTACTACTTATTGTAGCTTCCGTGTCAAGCGGGCCTAACAAGTTTTTCAAAACTGAAAAATGTTCCTTTTTTCCTCAGCTGGATTCAGCAATATTTAATCAGTTATTTTATTATCATATGTTTCATTATAATAAACCCCATGTCTCAAGTTCGACGTCACAAATACTGTTTAAAAAGGAGCTGGTAAAGAAGATAGTAAAATACAGTATAAAAGTAGTTGTTCTTTCATGACTTCAATGACGCATTTATGTTAAAGCTAATAGTTGCTTTTCAGATCTCTTGCTCGAAATAATAACCTGTACGTTATCCCAGAGCTCAATGATTAGCTCTAAATAACCACTTTAGTGTAGTTTTTCTTACCTTAACATAATTATTGTGAGGAAGGGATTGATACGTCTAGCAAGAGTAAGAAATTATAATAAGGTTCATAAGTTAATATATCATATTGCTAAATTGACAGCTCTATGGTGCTAGATTGCTAAATTGTGTGCTGATCTGTAAAACCAAATGGAGAACTAAAGTCTTGACGCCACATCCGGTTGGTTTCCA
>JAGDQP010029479.1:0-23335 GCA_022664845.1 Lepisma saccharinum | reverse complement strand
GACCAGATTTTCGCCTTGAGACAAATCTTGGAAAAGAAATGGGAATACAATGGGACTGTTCACCAGCTATTCACTGATTTTAAGAAAGCTTATGTTTCTATTGAAAGAGAAAAGTTATACAGTATCCTGGTACAATTTGGAATGAGGAAGAAACTTGTTCAACTTGTGAAGATATGTCTCAGCGACCCCATAAGCAGAGTACGGGTAGGTAATAATATGTTAGATACTTTCAACATTCGCAACGGATTGATACAAGGTGATGCCTTGCCACCAGTAACATTTAACTTTGCATTAGAATATGAAATTTTAAAAATAAAAGAAAACAAAAAGGGACTAACGTTGAATGGCTTGAATCAACTGTTCGTGTACGCGGATGACGTAGATTTAATAGGGGAAGGCAGATTGTATAGAGGCACTACAAAGTAACACCGATATCTTAGTAGAAGCATGCGATGAGGTAAACATAGAGAAAACAAAATACATGATAACAAGTCGAAACACAGAGAATAACGGAAATAGGTACATAACAATTAAGAATGAGAACATAGAGAAAGGAAACAAATTTAAATACTTGGGAGCATACTTAACAAGTAAAAACGAGGTCACGAAAGAAATAAACAGTCGCTTAGTATCGGGCAACGCATGTTTCTTTTCAGTCCAGAAACTCCTAACCTCTCGATTAATATCAAGGAAGTTGAAATTGAAAATATACAGAAAGGTTATTCTGAAGGTAATATTTTACGTTTGCGAAAGTTGGAGTACGACCCTAGCAGATGAACGAAAATTACGAGTGTAATTTCGTAATTTACGTAATTACGAACGTAATTTCGTAAATTACGAAAAGTAATGTTTTGAGACAGATATGCGGGCCGAAACGCGACGAGATGACTAGAGAATGGAGGAGACTGCATAACGAAGACCTTCACGGACTGTACGACTCACTTGATGTTGTAAGAATAATGAAATCACGACAACTAAGATGGGCAGGCCATGTAGCTCGGATGGGATTATATTCCATCTTGGTTGGAAATCCGGAGGGAAAGAGACCGTTGGGAAGACTGACGACGTTGAGATGACGCTGGGAGGGCAATAATAGAAGGGATCTTCGAGAAGTAGGTGTTTGTGAGGAAAAGTGGCTTGATCTTGATCTTGCTTGATAGATCCCGATGTCGAACGTTTGTTACTACGACGATGAACTTGCGAGTTCCGTAAGCCATAGAGTAAGTAAGTAAGTATGATATGGTAGTATGATATAGTAACTGGGCATATCTTGATGGTGACAGAATGATAAATACTTTTCTGATATTAATATTAATATTCCGTGTTACATCAGTTTAGAAAACAATATTATCATGTTGAACAATTGAAGAAGTATTCAAAGTATAGACACGCTTGAAGATTTTAAAATCTTTTGCAAAGAAAAGTAATTATTACGGAATAATATTGTATGATCATCAAGGGAATTTTTGAATAAGAGAGGTCCGAGTATAGTTCCTTGAGGTACTCCGAAATACGTTCAGTCTTCCAGGATAGAAAAGGAAGTGGAAGCATAAAAATATGCAGGGATTAAAATTAATCCTGTGTTCAGAAAATGGTCTGTTATTAGCATAGAGAAAACCAGTACACGTACACTGAAATCATCCATCCATAACTCTGGTTTATCCGGAACAATTTTGGAAAAAAACAAAATAATTTTTCGTCGTTTTCAAAATAAGAACCGTACACAAGTGACCGCGTCTAATTAAATGAACACTGTTTTAGTGTATTTGTTCTCAATTTATTACAATAAATTTTGTCTTCCATAAAATAAACAATTTTTGACTGTATTTTAGAGTATTTTCAGAAGCTTATCATATAAAAAATATCGTAAATCTGGTTTATCCGTTACGGTGTTCGGTCTTATCAATTCCGTATGAGCGAGGTTTCAGTGTGCTCATTTTAAAATTGTTCTTGTTTGGCGTATTGTTTAGAAATATATGGTCATATTATCACGTATGCTTGTGACGTATGAAGTGAAATAAAAGGTTAATTTATGTCATTGTTATCGAATATATTTTTTAAATGTAAAATGTTACAAATGTCAATGATTATTTGAGTTGGTTTTCTTAGCACAAACATATCATACACATGTGTATTCAGGAGAAAGGAACAAAAGCAGCTCTTATCTATTGAGAAACAATACGCCGTACGAGTATTGTACTGATATTACATTACGATTTTCCATGAATATAAAACTGGGTGTAAATATCACAGAATCCGTGAGGTTTGCTGTATAATAGTAGAACGGTTATTGCACATAGTAGTAAGTGTGTATTACTTTTTTTTGTATTTCGTTCCTGTTCGTTTCTTCTTTGTTTTAAAACATATTTCATCAAAGAATTCCATTGACGTAAGAATCGAAACAATGGAGAAGAAGACGATATGACGTCAATAACTCGATCGGAAATAACAATGCGTTCGTTATTCGTGGCTGTTGTTATATCAAAAAGCAACCTGTCTGTTTATAGCAAGACTTTCAACACCAGATTTCCAGAGTTTCGGCAAAATCTTCCTTATGGCACAGAAAGTTATCTCCATTTTCGGGTTCTAACTTCACATAGCTCATAAAGTTGTTGCTTTTTATTCAATGTGTGTGTGAGAGAGAAAGAGAAGGAAAGAGAGAAAGAAGGAGAGAAAGCGAAAAAGAGAAAGAGAAAGAAAGAAGGAGAGAATGAAAGAGAAAGGGAAGGAGAGAGAGAAAGAGAAGGAAAGAAAGGAAAAGAGAAGGAGAGAGACAAAGAGAAAGAAATAGGGAAAGAAGAGGAGAGAAAGGGAAAGAAAGCGAGAGAGAGAGAGAAAGAAGGAGAGATAGAAAGAAAGAGACAAAGGAAATGAGAGAGAAAGATAGAGAAAGAGAAGGAAAGAAAGAAAGAGAGAGAAAGGAGAGAAAGAAAAAAGAGAGAAAGAGAAGGAGAGAGGGAAAGAGAAAGAAAGAAAGGAAGAAAAAGAGAAGGAGAGAGAGAAAGATAAAGAAATAGGGAAGAAGAGGTGAGAAAGGGAAAGAAAGAAAGCGAGAGAGAGAAAGAGAATAAGAGAGAGAAAGAAAGAAAGAGACAAAGAAAAGGAGAGAGAAAGAGCGAGAGAAAATAGAGAAAGAGAAGGAAAGAAAGAAAGTGAGAGAAAGAGAGAGAGAATTCAGCATTCTCATAACTAGGGCCCGAATTTTTAGATTTTAACGTAGTATATTTTATTCTTTACTTGCCAAAATCACTCTTACAACATATATTTTAGTTTGTCATTTCTTAATCAAATGTGCAAATCCTATAGGTCCTTTAAAACGACTAAAATGAGCTAAACACTTAAAAGAGTCTAAATTGAACATTTTGAAAAATAAAATAGCAAAATTGGCATCAATGCATGAAACTCCTACCGTTCATAGGCGAAACGTGCACGAATGTGCATTTGTTTTCAATTTGCACTCACTCTTCACTGTTCTATGGTTTTCGTTTGGACTAACAGTGAGTCAAGTTACCTATAGGTCTAAAATTGAATTGAATTCAATTCTTGTTTACGTTGGGCACATGGCAGTACAGTGGTAATCATGTACCGCAAAGTCGGGCCGACATCGGCGACCTGGCATCAAAACACAGATGCGTCGTCGGGAAGTTATCGCTCCCCCCACCTTCTACCCGACCCCATTTATACTGCCCTAAATTTATTGTTTTAATGAGTTGGATGATGTATGGTTGTAGAAAAAGAACTATTTTTACACGCTTTATATTAACTTGCTCTGTAATCATCTCTGGTACAAATCTTGTAATTGATTTTAAACTCACTTCCCACGGTCCGATTTCTTTGAAATTTTGTAAACTTGTTTGATTCCGATGACAATACAATATTCAATCATTAGATATACGACAGAATAATCCAGTTAACTAATTAATTAATATTTTTTTTTGGAAAAGCTGCATCTATTGTGGGAAGTTTGGGTTGCCTATCTCGCAGGGAGTTGAATATTCATCTATTATACATAAAAATAAAAAAACGATTTAAAAAACGCGCTTTTTTAAGATGGACTAAAAAGTAAAAAATAATATAATATTATGATAATATGCTCTTAGATATTATGATAAGGTAAACAAGAGCACCCACGCTTTTATTTTCCGATTCATAAGATTAATTCAATTTATTATTTTTTACTTTTTAGTCCATCTTAAAAAAGCGTGATTTAAAAAATCTTTTTTTAATTATTTTTTCTTTATTGTAGCTCGTCTTTTATCCCATTTTTCATCTCCAATTACTGTTGAAATTTTCTTTACTTGTCGGCGATCGGATTCGAACTTCTGGCATCTTCTGATCGATTACAATGTATGGTGGTGCGCCGCTTTAACCACTGCTATATATTATATTTAATGTTGAAGTGGTCTTGTTATTTATTTTCCGTCAATAAGAACAATTTCCTCCAAACAAGAAAACAACATTGTGTCATCATTAAAAGCAATTTTCTGTTAAAATTCTGTGATACGCAAAGAAATAACCGGAGTTCAATTTACAACAATTCAATTAATATTATTATTACTACTTGTTTTAAATCTGAGCCAGGAAATGAACTATCCAGAAAGTATACACACAATACTAGTACTAATTTTACTTTCAAAAATTCACCTTGGTAACAACGTAATACGTAACGCAAAAATCCTCCTCTACTTTTTTCTCAAGCAGACCACAGAATGAAGAATGGCATTTTCAAAATACCATCACTTTTACAATTCGTCTCTTTCCTCCAATAACAATAGGCCTAATGCTCATTTCAAATAAACAAGTTGCCATGGACTAAACAAGTTGCCATTCCAAATGTATGCTCTGTGGATTTTCGTAATGCCTCGAAGTACTTGGGTATTGATACAGACCACGTTATTACGAGTTCTGGCCGAATAAAACAATATATATATATATTTTGTTCTTTAATATAATAAAAATAATATAAAATTTTAGTTTCTCCTTTTAATCCTTAAGAATAACGAATTCCACGAAAGGTGATGCACGAAGTCATCTAACATGAAACTAGAAGACAACTCCAATTTTAAAGACAGAAAATTGGCTTCACTTTCATGATCTAAATAAACTACCTACTTCAATCCACAGGAACATAACACCAAAATCATGAGTTACTTATGCAAACTTCACTTTGTTTCAATTATTTTCATGCGGAAATGATATGCATTATCCAGTTAACGATCTCAAAAAGCCGGCCGGATAACCGTGAGGTCTACGGCGGTAGGCCAACGACTCGAAGGTCCCGGGTTCGAGTCCCGAAAGAGGCATTGTTGTGGATTTTAATGGCTAAGGGGCGAATTGTGACGGGTCGAAGTTCAAAGTTACTAGACTGGCCCATATAAAAAATAAAGTTTACCGAAGTTTAACGATCTCAAAAAGCAGCATTAAAAGTCACAGTCAAAACAATGTCAGATACTGTAAATGGAGCGTGTAATATCGGCAACCTATTATTGCCGCTTTATTGTTCTCAATACATTACATTAATTTATGTATTACCGGTGTTTGCACCTTGACACAGGTATATTTGAAATTTAGCGCCATATATTACACAAAACGTTAGCTGGTGACACTGGAACGGGCGTTCCCCGTATGTGTTCTTATATGTTTCTTGAGGTCCTTTGGTAAGTAAAATCCTTTGGTGAGTAAGAATCACCTCTTCGCATTCGACTTGGCCCACACTGGATGTCTGTGAATTTATCGTTGTATCATGAGCAGATGAAAAGTCAGCTTCGACAAAATCACTAGCACCAAAATATTCACCAACAGCAGCGCTACTTTGGCTTTCGTACTCAGTACCACCCATGTCCATAGTTTAAGTCTTAACGGGAACAGTATTGTCCACACGCTCAGGTAAAAAGAGTGTGTCACCTCTATCACTACTAGAACTTCCTTGCGGCGCATCCTGCAACTCTGTCTTCACTATAGTTTTTGAACTGTTGTCTTGTGAAAAACACGTTCGGTTGTTATCACCTCTTTGGACGGTATTATCACTAATAGTCGGCACATTACTCTGCTGGAAAACGACAGGGTTTGCTTTCACCATACCCGCATCACAGGGAACAGCTTCCGAATTTTGAAGAACGTTCACGAAAAATTGCTGTTCACTCTCCACTTTCGCACATACTGGATGAAGTGTGCGTCGTGTACATCTTCCTTGGGGTCTTATCTCTTTCTGGATTCTCTTTTGTTGATGCATCAGAGATTGAGACAGACGCCTTTGAGAGACACAAGCTTAAGAAGTTTCAGATTTGTGGCATGAACCACGAAACTCATGGAAACTATCCAACCTCTCTGCACATGTTAGGCAGATATAATTTGGAAGATCATCACCTTCAGAGACTATGAGTGAAGCAACTCGGTATCTTCTGAGAAATATTTTTCCAAGATTTTCTTCGTCAAATATATTTACTTTCAACTTTCCACATAAATTCTGCAAACAGAAACGACAAATTGTTTCTAAATCTATAGAACCACTTAGATTTCTGCCTTCCATTGTATTATTTATCAAAATATTGGCATCAAAATTCGTAAACAATCACTTCCCACCAAAGCCACGACACCACACCATTACACAGAGACTTCTGTCCAAAATCTTAAGTCAATCAGATACTTCTGGAAGTCAGACATGGAATGTAGTAACACAGACACTATATCCATTACCGAATGACTTTAAGCCCGTAGCGGTGGCGGTTTGTTCTTCATTACACAGAATCTCTCGAAAACAAATCGTCATAGAAAATGCAACTACAACAAAACTCCTATTTATGCACCAGGATTACTCTCACTTTTTCTAGATTCAGAGGATCATCAAAATATCGTGATTGTACTACTATTATCACCTGCAACTCGACATTTCCCAGTATGTATGAATTTTAAGTTTTCATTTAGCCGTTCATTAGTAACGTGAAATATCAATCCATTTGTTGTGGTAATAATAATGTAATGCAATATTTATTAATGTGGCACAAACAGCATGGTGCCAATACAGCACTAAGTCATACAAGATAGATATACAGATAGCAGATAGATATACAGGTAAACAAGGAGTTGTTAAATATAGAAGTTTGATAGCAATACAATGATTTTAGATAATAGTTGTTGATTTAACGTTTGAAAAAATATAATCTTTGTCAGACTCAGTCAATAATTTATACTACCTTGTTCTGTACAAGGGAACAACTAATTCAAAATTTTTCCATCAATGCTCTAAATTTGAATTTTATTCATGACCTTTAGTCATCTAACGCTTAGGCCGGGATAGGGTTGGGGAAAGGATTCGGGAAGGTGTCGGCCAGGGCCTATACTGAAGGTGCCATTCCAGCATTTGCCTGATGTGACTGAGAAAAACTGTGGAAAAACCTCAGTCAGGATGGTCGACCGCTGGGATTGAACCTACGACCTCCCAGGCGCTACGCCAAGGCTCTACCACTGAGCTACGGCGTCTCTGTCAATGTTCTAAAGATTCCAGAATATAAAAAATACTTCAGTAATCGTATTTTTTTTAGAATAAGGCAATTTGAATTTATAACATAATATCCCGAAAAGGCAATAATAATAATAATAATAATAATAATAATAATAATAATAATAATACGGAAGTCCTGACTGTCTGACATATCAACGCCCAGGCCAGACGCTTTAAGCTACACACTTGAAATTTATGTCTAATCTGACTGTAACTAACCTATTTCACTGATGTTCAGTAAGGGAGCAGAAGAAAGGCATATTTCGAAAGTAGAAATGAAATAAAAAGTAATTTCTTATTCTGAAAAAAGAGATAAAAAATTCTGGCCTGAGGTGGGAGCGAGCCCGATATCCTTAGAATAACTTTCTAGTGCTTTATCCACTAGACACTCAACACTCGAACCTGGCTTCCGAGTCCAGTGAAACTGCGGGCAGCAGCTAGTAACAACAATAAATTAGACGTTTCTGACTCCACATACAGGAACCTTTGTTTTTAACAAATCTAGCGTGCGCGGGAAGAATAGTGTAAGTCAGAAAACACAGTTTTTCAGGAGACGATTTTCTTCTTCCCTGCCAGCCATAAGATAGCACTTATTCTAAAAGTACAAAGAAGCGATTATTAAACTCACGTTTAGGATTGACTTATACTAAGTTAACCGAAGGTGGGGCATCACATACAGACGTCAAATTTTAACTTATCTCATTTTGGTTAATTTCTCACTTATACTGTTTTTCCCGTGCACACTAGAAATGTAAAGAGCGTTTCCTCTTTTCATCTTTTACTACAAACACAATACGTTTATACTTATCATCCAATGGGAGACGATCCCTAAAATCTCTACGTTTCGACATTTCATTTCATAATTATGCATTAAAAGTACAAAATGGATACAGAAAACACAATCAGCGCCACTCCAGCTGAACTGGGATCCGTCGAATAGGATTTCCTTGCTATATTCTATACCTGTAGGCAGAATTCTTTTGCAACGGAATGCCGACACTTTAGTTACATAAATTCCCGATTAAAACGGTCGGAAAAAGGCCGGACCCCCAACCTTTTCCCGACCACCAGAAAGTGGGTGGTGCCTCGCTTATTTTCCGACCATCAAGAATAGACGGGGAGCCGCCTTTTTTCGACCTAAGGCAATGGACGGGGGCACTTTCTTTTCCCATTCATGGTCTGGGTTTCGCCTCTATGCCGGTAAGTCAGAGACCGAAGGCGGTCAGGAAATGGCCCAACGACCAAACACCACTTGTGGCTGCACGCCGACCTTCTCCCAACTATTTCCCGACTACAAGTCTGAGCCCTGCCTATCCCGACGCCGGCCCGACCAAAATTCCCGACCATTTGCCGTCTTGGTCGGCATTTGACACGCTGTGTAGGTTTGAGATTTAATGTAAAAAAAAAAGGGAGTACAGTTCATATTTTTAATTTTTGGGAGCAAGCTATTTCGTGAGTGTTTGTTTCGTATTCTAATCTTTAACTAAATATTGGGAAAATACGAACTTTGAATTTTGGTTTGTTTTTTCTTTTTAATCTTTTCCCTTTTCTTTGTGTTCGGTAAATCGTTAACTTATCAAGGAAAATGTAGTTGCTGCTTACTTCATTTTAATACAAATGTTTGTCAGTTTAATAAAAGTATGGTAGAAAATAATAAAATCCTAAAATGGGTTCAGTGAACTCTTTATAAAGCCTAAAACTATGTTTATAAAATCCTGCAAATTCTGGTCCTAGTTTTAACATACCTTCAGTCTTGGGAACAATGAAATGAACAAAATTAATCGTCTACGCCAGTGGTTCTTAACCGGTGTACCACGACAAACTATTGTCCCGTGTGATTTGCTAGGTGTGCTGCGAGACTTCTGAGACGTTGTGATTTTTCTTATAAAAGTAATCCAAATAAATTTGCTCAATATTTATTTTGAAAAAGGAAGAAGAACAAATATTCATGAGCTTAAAACATAGGGTCTACTTGAGGGAACCTTAGGCTGTTTTGTTGGAGAGGGGAATGAAGCCAGGAGGCGGAAGGGACGAGGCATTTCGGCCATATTAACTGGCCCTATATTTAGAGACCCTCTTTTCCGAGTATTGCCTCTCTGAGGTGCACTCATCCTCCTATCGGAAAAGGCAATCCTCACAGTACTCGGTATAGAGGGACTCTAATAGAGCCACACAAGATGACTGCCGATGAACCATAATTTGGCTTCATGTGACGTCATGTATGCTCTCTCTACTTTCTTCCTAACTCTATTGTTTACACCTTACAATTTTAGTGACTAATTCTCCTGCATTGTTACTAACTGGTAAGTGCCGCGGGAATGCACTACAAAGTATAGTGTGCCGCGAACCAAAAAAATGTTGAGAATTACTGGTCCACACTTTGAAATGTGGATCCAACAGCTTTTACATAATAAGAGGACACGTACGCAGGTTTCGTGTATCATGAAGTCTTCATACGAATTTCGTCAGCCTCTGAGAAAGGGAAAACGTATATACAAGAACGGAAATATAAGGAGAAATATACGGTACTCATTGTATCTGCTTCCCTCTGTCCACTTAATTTGGTACTACACAAACACACTCTTTTAAAGTTATATGTTCGTGTACACAGCAGTAGTGGAGGCATCAACTCTTCTTCTTGGGAACTGTTAGTTTAGAAAGATAAATGAAAGGAACGAAAGGAGAAACCAACGGCATAACTTTATTAATGAAAAGCAAACATAAAATTAACTCTCACCCTTTTTGAAAGAAGCGGAAGCAACTGCAGGAGGGAGGGGGAAAGACAAGCAAGGGAACATATTAGACAGCATGTTCTCGTGTTTATAATGTAGTGTCCAGCTGTGAAATCTGCCTCAAAGAGCGTCCGCGTTCGGTTTTTCTGAAACAGTTCGTCTGCCAGTCCGAAAAGATGAAGTAAGAACATATCCTGGTGTCTTGAAGTATATAATTGTTCTCGTATTATATATTACACAGGTAAGATGTGCGCTGTTCAAAGTTACGAGAGTAAATACTGTTCTCTTCTTCAGTGTTAAGCCGAGAGTAAGGAAGCAAACCAGAGGATTCGTAGTTAGTTGGTGTTTTTTACTCCTCACTATAATTTGTCCACAGTCTTATGGGCGAGTGAACTTCGTACGAGCGACATTTAATGAATATCTTGCGGGCGCAATCGGAGAGCTTCGTTTTTGTTCGTCTTTTCCTCTTACAAAATTGTCGTCTGCTTCCCAGAATCTCCTTTAGTTATGAAGATTGAGCATGGAATAAACGCTACAACGTTGCAGTATCTACGCTCAGTAGTTTCAGATCACGGTGACAGCCTGTAACTGCATTATCGCTGATCCGAATGTGCGTGAAACTTGGCAACGTTGCTCTGAGGAACAAGACACTTACACTTCCACTGATTCAAGAAAAACTGAACTCCATCTGCCGCTTTCCCACTCAGAGAATCAATTACGCCAAAATTTGTCCCTCTCATTGGCTACTCTGTCGCAGTTCATTTTATAGCTCTTCAAGGTCGCCCGTCATAAGCCCTTGCACGAAGTATAGTGGGACTGTAGAGCCATGCCATAAAACACAAGAAGAAGTGCTTTTTCCATGTTCCTCGCGAACAACTAGGGCTGTAGCCGAGGGTATACGGAGATGTACGCCGTGTACTCTCCGATTAACTTTACCCATTGGCGTATATCTTCCGCTACGGTGCGTATACCTTGAACATTTCGTTTCGTTTATTTATGTAATTTCACAATTACTCCGGTGAGATTATTACTGTCAAATACTTTTGGTTCCACGTGAACGGGACCAAAATGTTGAGAAGGGGAAGAGGGTATAGCTCCATGATGCGCGTCAGTATTTTATCGCTATTTTCATTCGACTACAATTTGAGCAGAACTATTGTTAGCTTGGTTGGTCCCTTTGTGCAGGTCTTCAGAAATATGAGATTTGAGTTAAGTTTTCAAAAACAATGTAAAAGTTTTGACTTGTCGACGAATGGAGTAAAACCCATTAAATCATCGATATGTTAAATCAGAGCGAGTAAGACTTACATATCGACTCCAGAATCCAAGTAACCCGAACACAAAACTGTCATATTTTGTAGGAAGAAAACTTGGACCTTAGTGTGTCCACTGTCCATGTAAAAAATAAGACCATTTTGTGTCACATATGTTTAGGAAAAGATTGCCTCGAATATTCTTTTTATTCTTCAATGCCGCTTCTATTCCTTGGCTTCTGGGGACTTTGTAACATACAGATGTTTGGCAGTTGTACTGTACAAAAGTCTCAACAATCTTCTCGCTTCTCCTTTCCTTAATGAACCAATTTATGCATGTAATTTCATTGTTATTGTCACACTGAATTATAAAATCAAAACATTTTGCATTTTCTATTTTTTTAGAAATTAAATTATTTTATTCCTGTATCTAATGGAAGCATGTATCAAAAAATGGAAACATGGTTTCCGCTTAAAGATTCATAAACTTAACGTATACCTTATCAGTATAAAAAAAACCTTCGGGGTACAGGGAACAGTGACTCAAGAATTCTACTCACAAAAGAAGTGATATCTATTTTGCGAGTTACTTTCTTTGTGTCACTTTGGCCGATATATCAAAGTCGACATAGCGATATACAGTTTGTAGTATATCTCCGTATCTCCTTTGTAATAAAATTAAGAGACTTAGTATCCTCCCTTCCGCCATAGTGTCACAAAGAAAGTCACTCGCAAAATGGATATCACTTCTTTTGTGAGTAGAATTCTTGCGTCTCTCTTCCCTTTTTTACCCCGAAGGGTTTTTTGTACTGATATCACTTACTTTGTAAGACTGACTATTAAAAAAGTGTATAGTCTTCACACAAAAGATCGAATTTGGACCATGGTAGACTCCGTATCTTGAAAACGGTAACTCCTATCTAAAAAATAAGCATTCTTTTACCCCAACGGGGCCCGTAATTGACCCCCAAAACACCCTGGTATCAACCATTTGGGGCTAAAGCAAAATGACAGACACATTTTTCGATCGTTTGTGAAAATTCTGTGATGCGGCTAAAAAGTAATAACTTTTGAATCTCTTCATCTATTTAGACGTGTGATATACCGTTTGAAAGGTACTGAAGCGTAGATTAAGATTCCGCAAGTTTCGGCCGCCTATATGGTCTGGGGTCAGTGCTATCATCAGAAATGTGAAATTTTTATTTTTTTTCGAACCGCTCTAGGAGGTCCCAGGAAGATCCTACCGACCCATTTGTGTGTGTGTGTGTGTCTTAGTATAGCAAAGAGCTTTCAAATGCAACTTCAAGCATCAAAATCGGGCTTATAGTTCGCTAGATCCAAAATTAGCTGTATATATGTGAGTGCCGCTAACAGACTCGTTTGTGAGCGTCACTCGAAGAATTACCGTTCTTCATGAAGAAAAACTTCTGGGACTACAGCACTGCGTAGAACTTGCAAACTAGCAACATCTTAAACCGTCATCTATAATTCTCATAGTCCGTAGATTGATGTTGCAATACCGCAGAGTTGCTGAAGATAACGGCACCTCAAATTGCAAGCAAGAACCATCTTCATTACACAAAATAATCGGACATTCATAAGAACTGGGAATATCAGGTGCTATTATACAATTGAAATTCATAGAACGACAGAACCCAAATATTTTGAAGGAAAATATAAAAGATGGAACAGTGACGTAGCTAATATGTTTTGTTATTTGCTAATATGCTTGTTGCATCTACACAGTCGTCATGCGCTGAAAGCAAACATATTTCTTCACGCCCCCCATCTTGAAGTCCGCCATATTGAATCTCAATTGGCTTTCTTAAATGGGAAAGGGGTCGTGTAATATGCCATTCTGGGCTAGAATTTTACCGGAAAAACGTTTCTGAAGTCAGTTTTGCCGTAGATGTATTATTGTGAGAGGTAATGGCGTGTGGCAGTATGTACTAACGATGCAATAGCCCGAAAACACCCATTTTGTTTTGAAATAATGACGAAAATGAAACCAAATTAAATACAAATGCATATCGATATGACACTACATAATCAGGAACAATTTGTATGCGTTCAGGTTACATTTCCTTCATTATTGTAGTTAGAGAGCTGCGCGGAGGCTCGAAACATTTTGATCTTCGCGCAATGTTTTTACATCCTCGCAGATCGTATCGGCAGCTACTTTTTTTTCTATACGATGTTTGTTCGATATTTTGAAGAGTGTAGTAAAACATCAGGATAGTTTTCATCATGAAATTTCTGTCAATTTCCTTGGAAGACAGCTTCCTTAGAATGACTTGGTATCGTCCAAGGTCTAAGGGAGCTTTGGGCTACTACGAGATAGTGCTTTATGTTGCTTTTTTCAAATGATTGGATAAAGGGCGTAAGAAACCTCAAAGTAGCTAAAAGCAATGACCACATATATTGAGCAATATATCCTAAAATATGCCTCAAATTATCACAAGCCTGGGAGAGAATGATGGTGTCTTCCAAAGGTGCTCATCTTTCGTCGAACCTCACTCTAACATCTTCACTCAACCCTCACCCTCACACACACTTACCCTCACGTTACAACTTTGCCGGTTGCCCTCATACTCACGTTCAAACTTTGCCCTCACTCTCAAGCGGTGAGGTGAGATCCGTTCTCGTGAACACATGAACATCCGTCCCAATAAATATGGTGACTTTTATCTATAAAATTTGGGTTTCTTCGTTTCTTTATGCTTGCTTCATGGCGGATAACTTTGAAACTATCAGAGATATGGAAAATCGCCTCGAAGTAAACGTTATAGAGTGGAATCTCACCTTTCTAACGATAATAATATTATTTCTCTATCTTTGAAACTAAAGGAAGTAGCTCACTTTATGCAGAACAAGGTGTTGAATTTTGTGACCTTTGATTATGATGAGATCTCCTTTGCGTTTTTTAAAAACACGATTTTATTTACTGATTATAATGAAAACAATTCCGAAGACATAGAATGTGTTAACATACTACGAAAATGTCCGTTTGAGAGTATTCTTGAAAAACAAGATGGCCGCCGACATTATGAGTAGCTATTACACAATATCGAATAACATTTCCTATCTGCATAAGCTAATTACAAATTTGTAATACAAACGGGTGACTCATCGGATGAATCAGTGTCACAGTCCGGTTCTGGTGACGGGGAAAGTTCCTGGTTTTCACATGACACGCAAGTGCATGCCTAAGTACACTGAAGTCTTTGTATGGCACACACACATTGGCAGTCCTCTCTTCTACAGGTTTTTGTCTTTGTGCAAGAGCAGCTAACCATTTCCAATATTTATTCTGGGGCGATGGCTTCGGTTGTCTATTTTATGATAAGATCGTCACAGCTTCTTTCCCAGCCATCTCCCACTGGACCCGCAAGATTTTCCTGAGTTTGTTAAGATTGCTTCCAGATATATAATTGGTAGTTTGATCGCAGCAGGTGCTGCCATAGTTGATCATCAGTTGGTGGAAGCAAATGTGGCACAGGGTAACTCATGCAAATGAGACTGTACCTTGTTGTACCCATGTCATTACTATTAGTTATACCATACATTGCACTGATATACTTCACGAAACACGGAAAGAGTTTCTGTAGTGCATTCAGCTCCTGAGTATTTCCAAGGTCTTGGTAAAGTTCAAAATATTGTTCGTGTTTCAGCATTAAAAGGCAAGGTTTTATTTTTCCTTTTCCGACAAATGCTTCTACTGAATCGCAACCTGTAAAAGTTTGATATCCCAGAAGTGCATTAAGTATGTTTGATTTCATGGTTTCACCAAGGTGATGGATATCAATAAGTGGTGGCCTGTTCTTAATTACTGTTTTCAAATATACTTTTCCATCAAAAGTTGGCGAAAATGCAAGCAATACTAGTTCAAGATCAGCGTCTGGAGAGCATACTACAACACTTTTACATCCATTACGTAAAGCATTATTTGTGTTAAATTAGTCGAGTGTTAGCTTCCTCTTGATAGCACTGGAGACTGGGAACCAAATCAACAACCATGTCAGTAATCAAAATGCATGTTTCACCATCTGTAACAATTAGTTGCTTTCCTGGTATTTGCGACTGATATTTCGTTGTTTTCTACTCTTGAGAAAGGAATTGAATAAGTTCCATTTTATTTTGTCCATTGCTTAAGAAGAACATTCAGTTTGATTGGGTTGTTGGTGTTTTCTGATCACCACCTGCAATTCTTATACATACTGTTCCATGCACTTTAGTGGCGTTTAGCCTTCAAAGGTGCTCCTAGTTCTTTATTAATGTTTCTTTGTAAACATCGGCTACAAAGTCCACTCGTTTTACACCTTTCCAGAAGTAAGGTAAGATAGCTGTTTCAAATACTAACTGTGCTAACAAGTTCCATGTTTTGGGATGGAACGTAGTATGTGAAGTAATGACATAGCATCAATTATTATGCAGTCAGTAGCGATAAGACTTTCACAATTAAATATGGCACATTTCTGTTCAATATGAATAGCATACAGATTTCTTACACCTGAACATTTTACCATCACTTGTCGTGAAACATGGAGGAACAGGACTTAGTGGAAATTTTATTACATATTTCATGTCGAGTTTCCGTTTTTGACCAATAATAGCTAATCGAGCAAATAATTCGCGGTCAATCTTCACTTGCACAGATCTTTCTTTCAGTTCTACGCTCTTACTTGCTGGTATACTAGCTGATGGTATTCTTGTCTTCTTTATTGGAGCATAGAAGTTGATTTCATTTTGTTGTAATCGCTTGTCAATGAATTCATGAGCCAGGTTCTCTTCTACTCTCTCGGCTTCAAGAATCAGATTTGAAGCGTTGCTATCAAGTTCTCTTGCAGAACTCAGGACAGTAACACATGGTGAAGGTGTAAATGGGTTTTCACCCCCCTCATGACATGTTTGAACTAATTGATGTAGATCAGTTTGGTCCCGCTTCATCTGGCTGTGACTGAGATCAGCGTGTGTGTCTTCACTTCCATCTACTAGGATTCCTGCGAATTCTTGACGGCGTTGGGCTACTCCTGTACGCACATGTTGAGAGAGAATCCATCGATCTACGGCACCTTCATTGTTACTGAATTTTATGATACCTCCTTTAACTTTCATGCTTCTGTTCGCTCTCTCCACGACATTATCAATGGCAACACCACTGAAGGGTACAGCACTGATGTGTGCAGACAACCCACAGGTTCGAAGGTAGATATCAGCTTCTGGATGTGCAAGGGGTAGAGACATCATTGTAGCCCAGTAATAGGTCAAATGTCTGGCATAGTTATGGTGTTCATACGCAAACATGTAAAGAATTATTCTTCTTATACAACACAAATAAAGATCTCAGTCAGCCTCTCTGACTGCTCTTATTAAACCAAAAAGCAACTCACACATGAGAAGAAATTATTCCCTCAGTTGAAACATTGGTCCATGGGTACAGCTGGAAAATGTTTCCCATCGGGCTTTCTGGTTCATAAAAGATTCACACGATAAAAATTCTTGCAGAGACGTTGACGAAGGAGACTGACGAATTGTCTGAAATTGGTCCTCTACACCTGATAAGGCATCGTGTGACATATAGTTCTGTCCAGTTTATGTGAGTCAATTGAGTAATACTTGTAGTTTCAGGACCAACATACTTTTGTAGGTGAGTTTCAAGGATCTCACGCATCGTTTGTAATGTCTACATGCAAGGACACCTTCAACAGAACCCGCAGCTACCACTCCTGACTTAGTAAGTAAATCTACTAAGCCTAATAATCCGAATCTTTTACCTATTATTGCTGCAAAGTTCATAACAATGTGAAAATCTCCCATTCGTGGAATAATGTTAGAGAATAACGTCTGCTCTTTGCTCATAACTTCCACCATCTTGCAATATATTGCATTGTCATCCACAACACACACAAATAGTAAATTTAGCGCCTTTCTAACGTTCTCGCTCAGATTTAAAATTGAGAAAATCACTGCAATATTCGTTGGAGACTGTGGATTCACTGGAATTTGTTCGATAACACTCTTATTCTGTTTCACATCAGATACAGTATGATTGAAACCAGTCCAAGATAGCAGAAGGTAACCTGCGACGTCAAGGTTCAGAACGTGAGGGTTACGTTGTAACACATAAAAAATTAAAATCCCTTGCTCTCAGCCATCTAATTAACTGCTGATTGGTTACGTCTATGGGTATGTCTGACGGTACACTTACTGGTTGAGTTCTAAAGGCATGGTAAGGTTCAGTATTGTTCGGTCCTAATGAAAATGAACGTCGCTTGGATCTTGGTTGCGAATCCTCTTCCCTAATGTGTCGTCCTCCACCTTCACACCACTGCGGTATGATACATCCACAAGTACCATGAAAAGTGCCTCCGCCTGTGACAGTTTCTTGGTTAATGTAAGTGTTATCGAATACCAAAGTAACAGGTGTATTGAAGACACAAGTAGAAGGAGGAACCAACACATTTGATTCATAGCAATTCTGTGCAATAGCTGTTTCTGCCTCTCTTATATACTTACTAGAAACACCATGACCTTAACGGTTGAGGAGCCTTACAACTTCAGATGATCCAGTGAGAGTGTTTTTGGAAGCACTAATTTTCCATCTGATGCTGAAAATACGATGTCCTGAGCTACACTGAGTACTCGACGATGAACAACTGGTTCAACATGTGCCCTCTTAGTTTCGCAATCGACCATTCGGCTGGTATTACCAGATACAATCCAATCTATCATATTGAATAAAGATGCAGGTATAAACACATTGTCTTCATAGATGTCAGTGGCTTTTGGTGGCCACGACAGTTTGGACTGAACTTGTAATGTTTCATGGCGGATTCTGCGACAGCATTCGTAGAGCTGGAGTGAATCGTCATCAGCAATTGACCTCATCATTCCTGCTTAGATGGCATCACCAGTGGAAATGTGAGTAGAATACAACATTTCACAGTGAGACACGGATTTGTGCGTTGGTTTCTAAAAATATATTTCATCACCACAATATGCCTTAATTTTGATCTTCAGACGAGTACTGTGAACACAACACCTTTTTGAAACAACTTAGAAAAATGCGTACCAAAAGTTTCAGTACTTCATTATTTTGAATGATCTTGTCTTCTAATATGCTAACAAGAGCTTTGAAAGTACGCACTGTTTCCGGGAATTCTTGTGTTCTCTTATCTTCTACCTGCTGCAGTAGACTTGTTCGTTGGAATGACACTTTGCAAACGTCTTGGTATTTCACTTCTGCGAACAAAAGTCAAATCCAATACTCTCAAGTATAGACCAGATGCGCATTCCCTTTTTGTTGTTTTTGGATACACGCTTCTCTGATGAACTCATCTGCTGCACTATGAAGCTGGAATGTTCTAAGAGTCTGTAGTTTCCGCCTATTCTTAGAGTCCTTAATGTCTTGCTGACAGATTATACAATTCGATCTGTCCAATATTGGGCATGATGACCTTCTTTTAACTGGTGAACTTGCATATGATGGATGTGGAGATCTGGGTACTTCTGGAACGTCTGCGATTTCCTGTCTTCTTTTCCTAGCCGAGTGCTCTGCACGCTCTACGTGTGATTTCATTGCCACATGCTGATAACATGAACGGTGGTACCAGACCAGTGAATGAAGGTAGATAAGGTGGTACCATACCTTATTTATATTCGTGATTAGATTTGCACTTCCAGGAGTTGTCTCTACTTCTGAAGCGTCCACAGCGGATCATCGTAGGACATACTCCGTCAGAGTCGCTAATCCTGTCTTACGGGCTTAAGTGACTACTTTTTCTAAAAGTTCGTTGCAAATAACACAATAGTACTTTGTATCGTTATGCGAAGGTCTTCGCTTCTTGCATGGGCCAACACGGCCTAATCGTTCCATTTTCAGTTTTCAACCTAAAAAAGAACAAGAAATTAGAACATTAGACCTTCACATAAGAGGTACATATACAAAGGAATCCATGAAAGTTTTACTAAATCTAGCTATATAAAAGGTATATATTGTTACATAGCTGGGTAGGGCATACGTTGCACTTGTTTACCAATAAACTTATCATAGGTGTACGTACTGCTGCCTCGTCAGTGACGGACAATTTCATGGAAACAACAATGTAAAATCTATAATTAGCTTATGCAGATAGATAATGTCATACGATATTGTGTAATAGCTACTCATAATATGTCGGCGGCCATATTGTTTTTCAAGAATGCTCTCAAACGGACATTTTCGTAGTATGATAACACATTCTATGTCTTCGGAATTGTTTTCATTATAATCAGTAAATAAAATCGTGTTTTTAAAAAACGCAAAGGAGATCTCATCATAATCAAAGGTCACAAAATTCAACACCTTGTTCTGCATAAAGTGAGCTACTTCCTTTAGTTTCAAAGATAGGGAAATAATATTATTATCGTTAGAAAGGTGAGATTCCACTCTATAACGTTTACTTCGAGGCGATTTTCCATATCTCTGATAGTTTCAAAGTTATCCGCCATGAAGCAAGCATAAAGAAACGAAGAAACCCAAATTTTATAGATAAAAGTCGCCATATTTAAAGATGGCGGCACTATATAAGAGTTATATTCACTCAAATAACTTTCGGCATTCATTACCTTTAATTTGACACCAGAATGAAGTTTTTATCTTCATTCTGTGATGAGATATAACCAGTTAAGCATAAATGGGTGTGTTCGCGCGGCCGCCATATTGGTGACGTCATTTTAGGGGTCAATGGACACTTTTACAGGATGGTAACATCCAAATTCGATTTCATCGTATTTTTCTCTATAAGAATCAGTCATGAAACCCAATTGACAAAGAAGTGCAACCTAGGCCCCACCTAGCCGCCGGTGGCTAGAGTGGTTCACTCGTTCCGTGGTGATCAAGGAATCCCATATAGTCCAGTAAAGATAGGATTGAGAAAGGAACAAATTAGTAACAAGCTGAAAATCGGTATGGAAGTAGGGGAATGTGTCAGGAACAACATACTAAAAGTCCCCTAAAATCCCACTGTAGCTTTTCCCGCAATTTTGAAAAATGGCCGCCATTTTTAGACGACGGCAGGGAATTTATGGAAATCGTCACCCTTCACGTTTATGCCTCTAGTCACCGTTCTAATCATCACAAGGCCATGAATCATATATGGTTGGAAAGCTTGAAAGACAGAGAATCTAAATAAATAACATGTGTGCCCATCGTGCCCAATTTGTAGAAGAAGAAGAGGAAGAAAGAAGAAATTTTTGATAAAAAAGGTATATTTTCATAAATCGTGGGAAGTTTGCAACACTAACAGTTATCGTACATCAACAGAAACACACCAACGGATGTCTTTCATATTTATCTCAAACACAGCCAACAATGACACTGATCCGTGCAATACAAGCTGAGAAAAAAAACGATAACCAATATTACTTTCTGAACTCTCTGTACAAAAGTGCATAAGGTGACATTCACTTTCACGGCTCTAGTCACCTTTTGTTATTACACAGGACCAAGAGTTATATATCGTTGGAAATCTTAAGAAACGTACATTCGAACGAGGTAACACTTATACTAATCAAGTCCAATCTGTGGAAGGAGAAGAGTAAAACCCAAAATTTTTGGAGAAAAACGTGATATTTTTAATGAATTGTTTAAAATTTGCTGTATATAGGTTTTAAGAAAAGAATATGTGCAGGACCTGGTCACTATCGTAATTAGCATAGAACTACGGATGACATAGTTAGAAACTCTATGAAGCACATTAATGTTCCAAAGAGGCAACAGTTGTGCATATCGTGGCCAATTTGTATAAAAAGAAAATGGCGAAATTTAAAATAATGTATTTTTTATTGCTGTATTATTTGTTAACTTTTTATTGTTGGCCATTATATTTCTTTGATTTATTTTATTTATTTATTTTTGGCTGTATATGCTTATGGTAGAACAGGATTACGTGATGAACAAGGAGTCAAAGTTCATCACTTGCTGACAAGCATCACCTCCTGAAGCTAAGAGACTAAGATCGCAATGAAGTTTATTCGATTTTAAAGTAAATTGTTTATTTTGTCAACACGACTGTACTTATACTGTCGACAGTAAGGCACCACGTGACAAAAGGAAGTCAGTTTCTAATGTGCAGTGTCTGAAAACGCAATCTCAAATTCTAGATGCATGTGCCAAACGAGGAGATTCCTGGGGAGAGGATGTTGCATCCAGAGTTAGAAGTGTGGTAGACCTTTCAGCAGCCGAAGTAAGATATCACCGTACTTGCTTCAGTCAGTTTATGAAACAACCCACCACTCGTTCAGCAGGTAGACCTTTGTGCAGTGAAAATGCCAAAGCATTGCAGCGTCTTTGTGAATATATCCAAGAAGGTGAAGAGTGTCAATTCTCCCTTCAAGAACTACTAACAAAAATGAAAGAATTCCTCCCAGAGAACGCAGAATGTACATCCGATAAGTGGTAAAAGAACAACTTCTTGACTATTAAGGAGACAGATTTGTTGTTACATCATATGTGTGAAAGGTAAATCTCCTGTACTCTGCCTGAAGCGATTTGGTGACAGAATTCTTACCGAAAAGTGGGATGCTGAGCGGATAAAGAACAAAGAAGACGAAGAGCGTTTGCATATAATTCGAACAGCTGCTTCTTTCATCAGAGAAGACATTCGTTCCAAAGCATTCGACTTGGACAAGTATCCTCCTGCTGATAATATTTTAAAGAACTCATGCGAGGACATTCCACAATCACTAAGTATATTTCTGAAGGAGTTGTTTGCGCCGCAGTATCGTGCCCATTATCAGGATACTGAAACCAAGAGCGTCGTTGTCATTCATGCCATCAGGAGTATAGTGAGACCACGGTATTTTATTTCTACTATTCAGCTATGACTTGGTGTTCATTTGCACAAACAGTTTGGATCCCGGCACTTAATTGATATGTTACATCATATGGGACTATGTGTGACGTACTTGGAAGTGCTAACGTATGAAGACTCTGCAACATCACATGGACCAACTCCTCCTAAGCCTTCTGCGTTTCAACAGTTCGTATTTGATAACGCTGACCATAATGTTTGTACGGTCGATGGGTTTGGAACTTTTCATGCAATGGGTGGCATTATGTGTGTTACTCCTAAAGAAAGCATCCAAGCCTGTGAGCCAATATCTCGGTTCAAAGAACGTGCACTGTCAAAGAATAATGGAAGATACCACGTTTAACGTAGACACGCAAAGGTGATGATGGCCTTTAGGATGTAATCATTGAAGATATAAGACACCTTCGTGTTCTGAATACCCAAACTCAAACCCACCTTCTATACTATGTAACATGGATGACACTCAAGTGGTTGAAGACACCAACTTGCCCGAACTGGAGTGGATTCATGCAACTGATGACAAGCACTAACTACCAAACATCTCAAGTAGTGGTTCTATCTTTCATTAATCTTCAGCCAACAAACATGGATGTTATATACTCGGCGCTTATGTTTTCCAGCAAAGAATGTGAAAGAAACAATCAGAAAGGCGTGCTTAGTCACGTTAGATCAACCTTTTATGCTAAGGCATGTGACATTGTAGCAGCATGTAGAAATTCTGGTAAATTGCCCTCAGTAGTTGTTAGACTTAGAGGTGTCCACACATTAATGTCATTTATGGGGGCAGTTGCTTATACAGTACAATGAAAGGTAGTGGCATTGAAGAACTTTGGTCTTGTGTTTATGCTAGTAATTCCATTCCACAGGTGATATCCGGCCATTCTCATGCTTTGCGAGATCATTTTTTAACACAGTTAGCAATTGCAAAATGTATATATAAATAATTTGACGCCACTGAGGAGTTTGTGCGTCAATTGCGAGATGTGTGTATTCCTC
>JAGDQP010029478.1:0-23335 GCA_022664845.1 Lepisma saccharinum | reverse complement strand
ATATATATATATATATATATATACATTCTTACAAGATCTGCTCAGGTTACAGTTTCACTACACTAAAAAATACACACACACCGAAAAAAGCATCTAAACACACTACACTAACTATTGAAAATAAGTTTACATAATCCAGGGATATCACAATAAAATAAGAAAAAGAAACTAATAAAGTATCTTTAGCAGGGCGCCTGTTTACAACTATCCGCACGACCCGACGAAATAGAGCCTGCCCTCGGCTCGAACCGAAATACTCCGGAACGTCGCAACTAAAAAACGCGAGGTCCGAACATTCACGTACGTCTTTTTCCAATGCTAAAATGCCACTCTTCCTTGTCCATCGGCTAATTTCTAAGACGCTGGGTTCCCACCGAGGAATGCCCATCTGTTTTCCGTCTAAACTGTAACGTTTTTCGTCCACTTGGTTTCCTATTTCACCCTGCTGGAGGTTCAGAGTGGATGGTGGAAGTTGGGAAACACAGGAAACCAACATTCCAGAAAGCAAATATTATTATGGCGCCGTTTAGATCTGCCATAACGTCTGCCGAAATATGATTTAAAAGTAAACGTACTATTTTTTCAACCTATAACGGTTAATCAACGAAATGACGTTGAAAATCAACGTTGAAAAGACGTATGTATGCTACTGGGGGTGGTGGTGATAAACTTCGGAAACCGACAAACCTTGCGTCATTATTTGTGGAGACATTATGCCATTTCCGACGTTACTGTGCTAACTTTATGCGCCTCTAGCTCCGAAACTACGCCGAATTCAATATTTTTTCAATAATCACTTCCCGAAGTTTGCTGGTGCATTACGTTACCACCCTGTATATAGGCCATGAACTGGTAATCGCATCCTGCCTTACATACTTATTCATGATAGTGTATTTGGTAATAGAGGGGAAAGTACCGAAATGAAACACATTACACCAACGATGGTCTATTTGTTTTTCTTATTTTCATATTAGGAATCTCGTACGGGCCACGGTGGCTCAGTTGGTAGAGCGCTCATCTCTGGTGCTGAGGGTCGACGCATCGATCCCTGCTCATGCCATGTGGTCTTTGTGGTTGACAAACACCGTGTGCGTGGGTTTTCTCAGGGTGCTCCCATTTCCTCCCACTTTCTTCATCCCACCAATTCATCCCATCAACATCCATACAGCCTGAGCCATAGTTGCCTAAAGGCCTTAAAATAAATTCAATTCAGGAATCTCGTGAAGTGCTTTTGTAGGTTGTATATTTTGCAACAGCCTGCATATGAACAATTTCTTTCGTTAGTCTATTTATGAAATGTGTGGGGGTAGAATCATAAACTTATAATTACCAATAATAATTATTATTATTGTGTATCCCACCAGACGAGCAGAATGTGTTGGGAGTAAAGAAAGTATATTTAGAAAGTAGCAGAGATATTTGCACAAGAAAGCACAACTGCATTAGAAACCGTCAAGCATTGATAATCCTTTCACAATACTGCCTTTACCTTCCTTTTCCTCAAAGATTAAAGGTTGTCAAAAGCCCTTTCCCTCTCCCTTTCCCTTCTCCGCCCATTCTACGTCGACAGTAAAATCTTCATGTTTTCTCCCCTTGTTGCTTCTGATCTCTCCCCTCCTTTTACTCCTACTTGAGAAGAAAAATAGTTAACAGAAATTTAATTATTTAAGCCATAAATTGTTATTTTTTAAAAAAAAAAGAAAATAGGCAGATGGCACACAGAAATAATTTCTCCATGACCAAGATAAAACCGCATCTCTCTACGCGTAAAACTAGTTGAGTGATGTATGAAGTAATTTTTTAACATGGGGAAGACAGAACTTTCAAGAAACGTAGACGTTAACCTTAAGGAGATATGGTAAATATGTGCAGATGTACAAAATTTCATATTCGTATCTCATACTCTGTTCTAGTTGTGGACCCCTGAAATTGCACATTTTAGGCTAACTGACTCACTGACTGACTGACTGACTCACTCACTCACTCTTCATATTGTTTAGGGTGTTTGGAGTAAGCTAGAAACATGAAATTTTGTATGACGGTAGAGGATGATAAGTAGATAAAGGAAAAATTCCGACATTTTGAAAAGGTCGCCATCTTGCATTCAAAATGGCCGCCAAACCTAAAATTTCAAAGAATACACAGACTAAACGACTAAAGCTAGAACAGTGAAATTTGGTATGAAACTACATCATTAATTGCAAATTAAGAAAACTGTTTTAAATTTGAAAAAGTCGCCATCTTGAATACAAAATGGCCGCCAACCGTAAAATTTTAAAGAATACACAGCCTAAACGGCTGGCGCTAGAATAACGAAATTTAGTTTGATAGTACAACATTATTAGTAGATTATGCAAATATTACAAAATATCTCTAAAGACGCCATCTTGGATCCAAAATGGCGGACGTCATCAATCCAGTTTCCACCCTCCTTGAGCCAGAGATACGAAATTTGGCATAATGATGCATTATCAATAGTAGTTTAGGAAAACAACAACGTTTTAAAAAAGTCACCATCTTTGATTCAAAATGACAGCTGAAATACCATTTTTCACATCGTTCGAGATAGAGAAATGAAATTTTTTATGACATTTTAGCATCACGAGTATGTCACGAAAATATAAGAAAACGTTAAAAATGTGTCCATTTTTATCCAAAATGCCCGCCTAAGCCCCACTTTAGAACGACTGAAGCTAGAGAAACGAAATTTGATATGAAGGTGTAAAATTACGAATAGGTTAGAATAAATTCGGCTCGTCTCCCCTACTGGGGTGCAGTTCCCAGCGGGAGCCTGATTGCGATAAAGGGGTGCGCCCCAGCGAAGCCATCTTGGAATTCTGAGGGCAGCGCCCCTATGAGGCGAAGCGAGCATATAAATTACACAAGTGTAATAAGCTGCGAAATACGAGCAAAAGCACCAGGGGTGCAAACTGTCCATTCAACTCCTTCAACCTTAAAAAGTGGTGAAATGGAATATAGATGAGCCTAGTTCCTCGCGCCAACTTCCAATACTTCTGCGTGTCCCACCAAGTTTTACTCGTCACAAACGTTAGCACTGCCAGGAGCATGTTATACAGGCAGAATGTGGAAGTTTCCCCATTCGGACCCAGCGCTCTGGAGTATGAGGAAATATCTGCATCATGGGGCGCAGTGCCTGCAAATTCTGGTTGTGATAAAAGGACGCAGTTCCTCCAAACTCCTCAAGTTCGATGCGCGGCCTGGAGTGAGATTCTTGGCGCAGCGACGCGAGCGAATCGAGGGGAGTATCAACACGCACGGCACTGAATGCAGCTGAGTTCCGCGTGTCACAAAACGTCAGCATGCTATACAGGAACATGATTTTATTGCGAAATCAGTGATTTTGAGGTTCAGTAAGAAACAAGATGTTAAAAATTGGAATATGAAATTTCGAAGTATGACAGTATATCATCACTAGTAGATTACAAAATATCTGCAAAGACATCATTTTGAATTCAAAATGGCTGAGTTTATAATCCATTTTCCAGACCGTTTGAACTAGAGATACGAAATTTTTCATAAAGGTGTATTAACAAGAGTATTTTAGAAATAATTTACATTTTTGAAAAAAAGTTGTTAACTTAGATCAAAATGGCCGCAGAATTTCCACACTATTCGAGCTATAGAAGCGAAATTTGGTATGAAGGTGTACCATCACAAGTAGGTAACGGCAATGTAAGAAAACTTTAAAAAAATCGCTTTCTTTAATTCAACATAACCGCCCAAATACCATTTTCCAAACCACTGAAGCTAGAGAAACGAAATTTGGTATGAGGGTGTACCATCACGAAAACGTTTCAATAAATGGATCAAACCACCGCTATGAGGGTGCAGCCCCCGAGGGGATATGGGGAAATGTTTATAATAAATTATAGGTAAGTGTGAATTGTGAAGATCAGAACGTTTTCAAAATTCCTGATTTCCACAATTATTAACCGATCGGAACCAAATTTAACCCAAAATGAGCTGCAATATCTTAGTTAAGTGGTCCATCAAAATCTTAGATCCATCAAAAAAAATAAAAATGGCGACCGATCGAGTTTTTCAAATATTCACAATTTCTATAATTATGAACAGATTAGAACGAAACATGGTACAAAAATGTGAAAGAAAGTTGGAAAGGCCTTGCTTGTATTCTGGCATCCTTAGTTCATATCCCAATTCCAAAATGCTAGGGATCTCTGTATTTAACCGAGAGTGGCGCATAAAGTTTGGCGTCCTTATTTGAACCTTCACTTCTCAATTTCCCATGAATACGTTTAAGGCCAGGCGTTTATCTTAATACAGAAAAGCCGTCTGTCACTATTTCGGGGAATAGTCAGTATCCCGCTGCTAATAGTTGACTTTCCACTATACTAGCAGACTGAATTTTAGAAGGGTCCTATTAATAGATGAGACAGTTAGGGCTCAACACAGAATATAATCTTCATATATGAAGTTTGTGACAAACATTAAGGATAATGTAAAGCAACGATCTCCTACAAAAGATGGTAGCACTACTTCAATGTCTAATGTATTTTCACTGTTACACGAAATTTCATTGCTGCTCCCACAAATTCAAGCCTAGAGAATTCCAACTTTCAGGGAAGGAAGTTCATAACCAATTTAAGAACATGATCGATGCCAATTTTTAATTTTCTTTTTTGTTCATTGTTGAAAGATATTTATTGTTACAGGTTTCGATATTCACATTAACAATGAAGGAGTTTAGACAATGAAGGAAAACGAAAATAAGAACTCGGCATCGATCATGCTCTGAATTGGTTAAAAAAAAGTTTCCCTGAAAGTTTGAATTCTCTAGGCTTGAATTTATAGGAGTAGCAAAGAAATTTCGTGCAACGATAAAAATATATTAGACATATACGGAGATAGTGCTGCCATCTTTTGTTGGATACCGTTGCTTTAGATTATCCTTAAAACGGTTACAAAGGCTTTTGTACTATATTGGAGACAAAAGAATTTTGCTATATATTACAGTGAATTCATAATACTCGTTATCACTTTTTGTAATAAAGATAGTTCATCTTTTAGAAATCGTAGTTTTATTTCCATACACAAAAAATAGTTGATAAGGTTGAGCCTCTAAACCCATGAAGAAATATAGTACATAGACATAATTGGACATATTTGAAGCAAAGAAAACTATACACCAAATTTTAATACATAACACCAATTTCTTTTTCATTTCAATAAAGAATAATGTTTATTCAGGGATTCTTGACAGGGTGGCTATCGCCAGATCGAATAAGATCACAGTGGTTCGTGACAGTGTGACTATCGCCCGACCACAAACCCAATAATTTAGAGCCTTTATTTTACTCATTTGGGGGAACGAGGACATGCAGTTTATCATCCGGAAAATTTCCACAGGAAGGAAGGACGTTGTCTTAACTCTTATTTTTTCCGAGAATTATCTCCGAATCCAGGAGAAAATCCCCGAAAATACAAGAGGTAGGACCTTAGCTATTTTAACATAATAATTTCCCACCATGCTTAGAAGTTATATACAAAAACATTATCAACTTCAGAATTAACGTTAAGTTGAAATTTAGACTAAATCATAATTTGTGACACGAACTCAGTAACAGTGTTTGAATCTTATGTAACACAACAGACGTGTTGTAATTGGTCGGAATTACCTCATTAAAAAAATCACTTGCATTCCTAAAAAATGGAGGTGTCTTTTGATTGGTCGGAAATACCTCATTAAAAATTAACTTTGTATGTAAACAGTACAGAGACTTCTTGTAATTGGTCGGAGCTAGCAAAATAAAAAAACAATATTTTCATTCCAAAGTGAAGATGTTCAGCGCCACCTTATTAACATTCAGTTGTCATAATTAGAAGTTTAAAATATTGTTATTATTTCCGAAAATTATCCAATGTTTTACATGGGGGACGTACAGTTTACCACCGGACAATTTTCCACCAAAATTTGTCAACACTTTATGCAAAGGAGGGCAATTTGCCACCACTATAATATGGGTTTAAGTACAATGAAATGTCAAAATTATTAATTGAGTCCATGCTCTATCCGAATGTATTTGAACAAAGACTAGTTTTGCCTACAGAAAGCATGAATACATATTTTTCTGTAATACATTTGTAAATTATTTCTAATTTGTTATTGTGTTTTTATAGGTCATTTTGATAATTTTAAGTAATCAAAATCCGGACCCTAGTTATAAAACTCAATGATCAGAAATATAAATATAAATATAATATTTGTAGGTTTATTTAACAGACATATTTTTGCTGAAAACAAACATTGTTTTACGTATCTATTAGGTTTAATTTTAGACCTATGTAACGAATATCTTTTGTGTTAAAAATATATCTTTTATATTTGTGATTTTATTTGTAACTCTATGTCATGAACATTTTGTGTTCAAAACAGGCTCTTTCTTAAATATTTATTACATATATTTCTAAGCTTACACAGTAGCCATTCTTGTGTTATAAACATACTTTTCCTTCCTGTTTATTAAATTCATTTTTAGGCCTATGTGATGGATATTATTATGTTGTTTGCATCCCTGGCTTATTTTTTACTTTAAAAGTTACAAGGACTTTCCTTTCACATTTAGTTAGTTAGTTGTAAGCATGGCAATGAATCTTCTTATGTTCCAAAGAGTTTGTCATATTTACTAAATTTATTTATAGGTCTATGTAATGGCCATGTGTTGAGATATGTGCTTCTCCAGGTCTTGTTTAGTCTTTATCTTAGATTTTACAAGACATATTCATATATATTTATGATTATTTAGTTGTAGACCTACGTAACGGACAGTTTCCCCCCCTAGAAATTAGACCTATTATTTAATATGTATTAAATCAACTTTTAGACTTAAATAATGATCTTTATAAAGCTCCAGCGTAGCCTAGTCGGTAGAGCGGTCGACTTCAGGCTGGGGCCCCAAAAATTTTCGATGTTGACCCAGCATCGTTAGGACAATTGGGGAGCTGCTGTGAGTAAAAGACAGTGTTGAGCACAGAGAGAGCTTCGGCTCTAATCTCCGAAACCGTCTGGTCAGCGTAGGAGCAGTAGACCAACTACTCTCCTCGAAGAGAGGCCTCATCCAGTAGTGGATTGAGTATGGTTGTGATTTATTATTAATATTGTGATGGAAACCTTTCATATTCATATTCTCTTTCATATTTATTAACTTTATATGAAAGCTTATGTAATGAAAATGTTTACGGTATATCGAAAATAGACTTTTCTTTCATATTTACTGAATTCATTTGTAGGAATATGTAATAGACTTCATTGTCTTGAGATATGCGCTTCTTCAGATATTGGTTAATATTTACCCTAAAAGTTACTAGACCCTTCAACAAGCAAAATTATTATTAGACCTATTTAAATCATGTAAGAAATAGGAAACCTGTAATCTCTAAAGTGTACAATGTAATCTATATTTCCTTTCAAATAAACTTTCAGTAATAAATTCAGCATCATGACCTCATGGACGAAAAACAAGAATCTATAAAGTTTACCAATCATTAATCATATTTGTATTCCAAAACACAAATGTTCCTTATATCTCTACAATAAAGAGGAAATAAATTTGCTATCAACTGTTTTACATAGCCTATTATCGTAACATTATAACATTTAAAGCGATATATTAATAAACTTACACTGTTAGGCCAGGTTACTCGGTGTGTATTTTTTTCCCTTTCTCTGGTGAATTTTTTCCCTCTCTCGCAAACTGACAACATCTGCATTTCTACGCTTTGACCGTTTCCTTCGACGATTTGCCGGATTCTTTCGACGTTATGACCGTTTTCCTTTTTCGACGATATGCCTTTCGAAGATTTGCCGTTTTTGCTTTTCGACGCTTTGACCGCTTCCTTCCAATTTGTCCAGTTTTTTCGACGTTATGACCGATTTTGCGTTTCGACGTTTTGACCGTTTCCACTTTTCGACGCTTTGACCGTTTCCTTCCATGATTTGTCCAATTAATTCGACGTTATGACCGATTTTTAGTTTCGACGATATGCCTTTCGACGCTTTGACCGTTTGTAATTTTCGACGATTTGATCGTTTCTTAGAAGATTTGTCCAATTCTTTCGACGCTATGACCGTTTTTGATTTTCGACGATATGCCTTTCGACGCTTTGACCGTTTAGCGTTTCGACGTTTTGACCATATCTTTCGAAGCTTTGACCGTTTTTTCGACGATTTGTCCAATTCTTTCGACGTTATGACAGTTTTTGATTTTCGACGATATGCCTATCGACGCTTTGTCCGTTTAGCGTTTCGATGTTTTGGCCAAATCTTTCGGAGCTTTGACCGTTTCTTTCGACGATTTGTCCAATTCTTTCAACGTTATGACCGTTTTTGTTTTCGACGTTATGCCTTTCGACGATTTGGCCTAGACAAGTAGAAACTTTATATTAGCATAAATTAGTTTGGAGAAAATTTCTTCAATGAAATAAACGTACTTTGTATGAAAGGCTTTAGCTCTTGAAAATCACGACGTTTACTGCATCATGTTTTAGTGCATACTAAAGGAATGAATTGCATTATCTTTTGACGAAGCTTGAAAACTTATCTTGTTTGAAAGAATATATGATAGATAGCAGTTTAGGAATGAGACGCTTGCAATTAGTCATTGAACCTTTGAATTGTAAGTAACATAAAGGAAATGTTTGCTTCACGAGATTAGAAGGTGCAAATGTTGTACTAACATTGAAGTATTGAAATGTGCAGTATAAAGTGAGTCATATCAGTACATGTAATTAATCGTAAGAGGAAAAACTCATCCATTGTTTTATCTTTGAGAAGTTATATTTGTATATATTGAATCACAAGCTTGTTTTCTCGTGAGATACAAACCTTCAAGTTAAGTGAAGTGGCTGGTAATAAGTTAGTTACTTTCTGCTTATCGTATAGTAAGAAGAATAAAATAAGACAACTTTAATATTCTACGAGATTTTTAGTAAGTAAGTTTCATTTCAAGTAATTTTTAAGGAAGTTTCTTTGTTATTTAATATGTTTATTTTTTATTACTTCATAGTGGTTGATATCGGTTTTAAACTTGAAATTAATAACGTATGTTTCTCTTGTGTAAGTAGGAAAAAATCGTGAGTGAAAAATTCAGAGCTGAAAGTGGGTCGCTTTTGTAACCGGATGACGAGCTTGAAAATAGAACACAGGTGCTACGATTTTAAACGAAAAATGAATACACTTTTGTAACCGGATAATGAAGATAAAATCGAACACAGGTGATACGGTTTTAAACTTTAAATGAATAACACATATTTTTCTGGTGTACGTACGAAAAACTAAGGAAATACGTGAGAAAGAATTCAGAGCTGAAAGCGGGTCACTTTTGTAATCGGCTAATGAGCTTGAAATCAAACATAAATGTTCCGCCTTTAACCTTGAAATGAACAACATATTTTTGTCTGGTGTAAGTAGGTAAAACTATTGAAAGAAAAGAGTGAAAAATTCAGAGATGAAAGCGGGTCACTTTTATAACTGGATAAAGAGATCGAAATAAAACACAGGTCATACGGCTATAAAATTTTAATTGAATAACATATTTTTGTCTAGTGTAAGTAGGGAAAAACGTGAGGGAAAAATTCAGAGCTGAAAGCGGGTCACTTTTGAAATCGGCTAATGAGCTTGAAGTCAAACATAAATGGTCCGCTCTTAACCTTGAAATGAATTACATATTTTTGTCTGGTGTAAGTAGGAAAAAATCATGAATAAAAAATTCAGAGCTGAAAACATGTCACTTTTTGTAACAGGATAACGAAGTCGAAATAGAACATAGGTGACCAGGTTTTAAACTTGACATGAATAACACATACTGTATTTCTCTGGTGTAAGTACGAAAAAAAAACCGGGAAAGAACATGAACAAAAATTCAGAGCTGAAGGTTTGATCCGTTTTCTAATCGGATAAGGAGGTTGAAATAGAAGATAGGTGATTTATTCTTAAACTTGAAATAAATAACACATATTTTATAACAGGGTGAAATTTTGGCTTACGTCCCGCCTGTTATATCCACACCAAGTGTGGAGTATTTTCCTGCCAGTTAGAAACGATGCAGGGATGGACTAGGTTAGCCTAGCCGATGTAGCAGTTGTAGTTGAATAGAGGCCCGGAGATGGCAGCACATATCAATTAGTCAAGCATAGTGAGTTAGTGTGTGTGAATGTTTCTTGAACTGAAAGACATTTAATGGACGGTGATACCAGAATATATACGAACTGTTACTAATAAGATAAATAGTTTATATGAGTGTTATTGTAGATATATGTAAGTGAAAGTGCATATCTTGTAGTAGTATATTAACAGCCACACAATGTAATGGAAACCAGTGGAGCTCCATCCCCATAACTGAACCTAGCTTAACTTTGGCTGGTTAGCGTGTTAACGAGGACCCAGTGTTGCATACGCACAGGCGAGAAAGGCACGTGTACCACCAAATTGAGTCTGACGGCAATTTTCATTGTCGGAGGGTGCAAGTTAGCTTGAGATAGCAGTCATTGCACAAAGACTGATCATCTCATCAACCATTTTGATTCTAGTTTACATATTGCTTCCCCTCATCATCTCACGGGCTTCGGCCCCAGGACAGACTGAAAATATGGCGGACGGCTTTCACCAGGGACTTCCGGCTCAGGTTAAAACTCTATCACCTAGCGACTTTCGAACCGTACATCGATCTCGACATTGTAGAAAGGACTCAAGCACTGAATCTCGAACTCGATCTCGCACTCCAGTTAGTAACAAAGCACCTGATTCACCTCCAAACAAGAAACAGCATGTTCAGCACGACAACAATAGTGATAGCGATTCCTCTGACGGTATGCATATTGACAACACTAATTCATCACCTTCTGTAACAATGCACTCTTTTCTGCTAAGTAATTTTGAATCCAAATTTCAAAACCCTAAATTGCTTCTACATCAATTTCTCAAATATGTACCTAGACAATTTCACAACTCATTCCCACCCGCAATGGTATCATCGTCAAATCTCCAGACCCTAATCTAGCTACAACCATACGAAATAAGTTCAGTTTTGAGATCTTTGGAACATCCGCTAAACTGACTAACCTATCATCTGCACGAACTAAACAGCCACCACTACCACGAAAGTCACCCTTATTATCAGTCGTTATCTGTGGCGTTGACCCTAGCTGGACAGACGAAGAAATAACCGATGAACTCAGACAAGAAGAGTATGAATTCACCAAAATCATTCGCATCAAATGTCAGTCAGGCCCCACCTATCTTGTTCGTGTCCTCACACAATCGCAGGAAACCATCAACGATCTACTCACACTCGGAGCATATATATACCGTAGAAGGCATCGTGTAGAACCATCTCGCACCCAAGCACCAATACCTATCAGATGTGAAAAGTGTCAGACCTATAATTCTCATCCCACTCATCAGTGTCCTAACCAAGCTAAATGTGGCTTCTGTTCCGGTCCTCACCCTACTCGACAGTGTTCAAACATGCAACTCCCACCTAAATGCTCTACCTGCAATGACCCACATCCGACTTACAGTTACCGTTGTAAAGCTCGACCTCCTCCTGAACCAACCAAACCCGACCTAGTAGTACCACTCCGTGTCACTGAACAACCACCAAATCCTGACTTCATCCAAGACAAACATCCCATATTGCAGCAACCTATCACCGTAGAACAGCTCTTATCCTTTGTCACTCTCACCCTACAAAATGTCCAACCATCCCAACGACCACAAATCCTACAACAAATTCAAACTGCAGCCAAGCAAGTATTCCATGTCACATTTCAAGCTACCTATTCTGGTCCATTCGTTCATTTTGTCACAGCACCACCTACCAACTCTCCATAACTACCCATCAATCACAAACTTACATTTCATTATGGATATAGTAATAATATTTGTTAATATCAATTCACTTCTAACTCATAAATTACTTTTCGAATCACTTCTACTAGAAGAAAAGGCGCAAGCTTTCATGTTAAACGAAACCCGTTTCACTACAAGCACCCACTGTAAAATCACAGGCTACAAATTCATCCATCAAACGAGCACCATACCAGCACTGAGAGCAAATGGAGGTGTAGCAATCGGACATAAACCTTCAATACCTCATCGTCCTCACCATATACATCACATGCAGCTCCCTGAATATCTCATTTCCACAATTTATTTCAAAAATCTATATGTGACCTTAGTCACAATCTACGTTAGACCAGGCCATCCCATTCCACATCAATTCTTTCAGTACATTTCAGATAACTTTCAAACCTATGTCATCATGGCGGACATCAACATCCATAGTCGTTCAGATAGGCAAAGAGCACGCTTCAATACCTACATTACGAACCACACCACAGGCATCCTGCAACAACTTCCAAAACCTACACGTCCCATCTCCCAAACAACTCCTGACATAGTTATTCTTTCACCCAACCTTGTCAATCGTTCCACCATAGACGTCCTGGATACTGTAGGAAGCGACCATGTCCCTGTTAAGTTAACCTTACACCGACATCTTCCTAAACAACCCACAGACCCTCCAACCCGTACCTCTACCCGATTCGACCTAGCAAATTGGGATCAATATAGAGAATTCATCACCGATAACTTAGAACACACGCAAGCACCAACGAATGAAGCGGAACTATATCAAACTTTGCAGGCCATAACAGAAACAGTTCAAGCCGCATCAAACAGATACATTCCGACAATTAAAACATCACCGCATCGACCGAAATTACCGCCGCAATACATCACTCTGGTTCAACGCTCTCGTCAACACTTCAGAGATTACATACGCACTAGGAATCCGATCTCATTGCAACAGCACCGTCAGCTTCAAAGAACAGTACACAATTATCTGGCAGCTTACAAACTGCGTCAGTGGGTCAAAACGTGCAATAAACTACGAGATACTGATCATCCATCAAAATTCTGGAAAAGGTTCAATCTATTGACAGGACAGCAGACAAAAACAACTTATCCACTTCTACAGTTAAACCAACCAGTTTTGACCGACGTAGAAAAAGCCAACGCATTCGCTGTGTACTTACAGGAGATATTTACACCACCATACATCCACATGGAGAGAAATCATCCTGCAATTCGCTTGAATTTAGAGTCACAAGTACTGCAACCTAGCATCGACCATCATATCAACGAAACGAAGCCTCTCACTGAACCAATCACCATAGAAGATATCATCTCCATTACCACACGAAAGAAGAATACAGCTCCAGGCATGGATGGAATTACGTACAGACATATTAAGGAAGGACCATATCGACTTTTTCTACTGATAGCAGCCATCTATAACTTCATTCTACGCACCGGATTTATACCAGCGCAATGGAAAACTTCCAAAACATTAATGTTCCTTAAACCCGACAAACCACCTGAATCTGTTTCCTCATATCGCCCAATTCAGTTAACCCCAACCCTCAGTAAAATCCTGGAACGTATCATTGTTAAACGCCTTCACTCCCACTTACATGATCACCACCTTATCCCCGACCATCAGGCAGGATTCAGACCAGGCTACAGTATCCAGGATCAACTCCTAAGACTCACCAACCACATTACCAATCATTTTAATAGCTGTAAACCTTCCACACTTGTGCTCTTTGACCTAGAAAAAGCTTTTGATAAAGTTTGGCATCGTGGCTTACTGCATAAATTACGACAACTTAATCTCCCAGTTGCATATCTTCGATATATCTACAATTTTCTTACCGGTCGACTCGCCTATGTACATATCAATAACATTAGCTCCTTCCCCATCTTCATCCATACTGGTGTTCCACAAGGTTCCGCTCTATCACCTCTACTTTACATACTATTCTGCACAGATTTCCCTACCATGCCACTTAATGTTCACCTATATCAGTACGCCGATGACACAGCGTTCTTAGCAACAGCCCAAACTATTCAACAGATAAACAGGACCATGCAGACTGCTATTGACGCTTTTAGTAACTGGTGCTCCAAATGGCAACTAAAAATCAACGCAAACAAAACCCAAGCAATAGTTTTCCTGCCTCCAAAACAACGCTCCCGTGTTCAACGCAACCCATCAAACCTAGAACTTCATGTACAAGGTACACCAATCCTCCCATCGCACACTGTAAAATACTTAGGACTGACATACGATTATCACCTCACTTGGACACCGCACCTAAAATACCTCACCACTAAAGTCTACAACCATCTGAATCTTCTGAAACGACTAACTGGCGCTACCTGGGGTCTAGCCCCCAAAACCGTTCTAAACACCTACAAAGCTTTTCTTCGCCCAGTATTAACATATGGACACATCGCTTGGCTTGCTGCACCAATATCATTCTACAGAAAACTCAAAATCTTTGAACGACACGCCTTTCGAATAGCATATAGAATTAAATTGCCTAGTCCCACTGCTGATCTCTATACACGCATTGATTTCCCCCATATTTTCTTTCATTTAGAAACACTACGCACCCGATATATCACTGAACGCTATACAACCAATCATCCATTACTATTAGACACTCTGTATCAAGACTCGAAATACGACCCTCAACGCCCAACTCTACAAGACAATCCACTGTCCCTCTTAATCAGTATATACCTCAAAACTCTCCACCACAACGACCCTGACATACTACACCTTACCCCTTTCTCTCACCCACGCCCACCTGATCATATCATGCCATCAAATGCACTGTAATACATCTGGAACGTATAGGGCTCACCTCGTACCTCATTAGTGCCCCGCGTCGCCCCGGGGACAGAAGACAATATGCATTTGTCAATACTAACTTCCCTTAATGTTGTGTTCGTGGCGTGTATGCACTTCATTAGTATATATTGAATACATCCTACCTCATATATGATTACGATAAAAAATCGTAAAAGTCCGAAGTTTTGAATATTGAAATAAAGTTAATTATGATCCTCCTGAAACCCATAGACCATCTCCAATTCCAAAATACTCCCACATCTTTTACACCTCTTCCCAATAAAAGGGCGTAACCCTTTAAGTGGGTATTAGTCACGGCCTCACCGTGGCTAAAAAAAAAAAAAAGCTCCATCCCCAAAGAAGCAAAATGGCACCAATAACAGAAAGTTTGTGGAGGAAGTTCCCTTCCTCCCATACTGAAAGGGAATAAATTAGTTGTCGTTGTAAATAGATGCCCTAATTAAGAACAATGTTTTTGATATGTTGAAGCTGAGTGCTTCAGTGATAACATTTGGTGGAGAGAACATCATTTTCTCACGAGCTTGGGGAGATCGCAGTGCCTGTGGATTCTCTTGGCGGAGGGATTGCGCCCTCTCCCACAGGACTGGTGAAGGATTTAATCGCCTCCCACTGGGTAAAAATTGGAGGAGGTATCTTGATTTGCCTCCCACACAGTGGTAGCTCACAAGTGTGATCCGGCAGTTGTGCATACCTGTTATCGAGAAGTAACGGAGGGGTTGCGGCCTGGAAGTAGATGCAGTATTAGGTCACTACACAAGTACGGTCGGTTATGCAAGTATCAGGTCACTGCATAAGTACGGTCTGTCCCCGGTCCCTGTTACAATTTGTCTGGTAAATGTAGGAAAAACTGGGGAATAAATACAACTGAAAAATTCAGAGCTGAAAGCCGGTCACTTTTGTAACCGGATGACGAGGTTGAAAATAGAACAGAGGTGATACGGTTTTAAACTTGGAATGAATAACACATTTTTGTTTACTGTAAGTAGGAAAACAAACTAGAGGAAAACATGAGCAAGAAATTCAGAGCTGAAAGCTGGTCACTTTTGTAATCGGATAGGGAGGTTGAAATAGAAGATAGGTGATTTATTCTTAAACTTGAAATGAATAACTGATATTTGTCTGGTATAGGTAGGAAAAACTCATGAAGAAAGGGAAGTGAAAAATTCAGAGCTGAAAGTGGGTCACTTTTGTAACCGGATAAGGAGGTCAAAATAGAGCACAGGTGATACGGTTTGAAACTTGAAATGAATAACTCATATTTGTCTGGTGTAAGTATGAAAACATATTGAAAACACGAGTGAAAAATTCAGAACTGAAAACAGGTCACTTTTAGTATTAGATGCATACACAGAGGGAGAGAGAGAAAAAAAAAGAAGAAAAAACACACACACATACATTGAAAGAAAGACAAAGAAATTAGACACACACACATAGAAAGAAAGAAAAAGAGAGAAAGACATACACACACCACACACACACTCAGTAGGGAATCTGTTTTTTAAACATACGCTTGTGAGGATAGTAATGTTAAGAAATCATATTTTTGTAAACAAACACTTGTGAGAATCTTGTTTTAGCACATACAAGGCCATTTTAATTTATTTAAGTGCTTTATGTAATTGGGGCTCAGGGCATATAGATGATGAATTGGTTGAATGAAGAAAGTGGGAGCAGGCTGAGAAAACTCATGGACCAGTCTTGAATTTGAATTGATGTAAGGCCATTAGACAGCTATGGCTCAGGGCGTATATGGGGTGAATTAGTGGAATGAAGATAGTGGGAAGAAACTGGAGCACCTGCTGTTTTGATTTTTAATATTTTAGGACATCGTGCTTACATTTAAAGATGAGCGAAAGGTGGGCTCAATCAGGACTATGTTAATTTACTTAAGAGTTTATTCATTTGTAATAAACAGTCGTAGGAGAATAAAAAGTATTGGAAATAATCCCAGCGGTTAGCTAAATATTTTATAAGGAATCAACTGTTTTTTACGTGCTTTTCTTTAGTTCACAATGGTTCATGGTGTTCTCAAATTTTATAACGTTGGTTTTTATTTTATATTGAACTTTTGTAGTTCAGTTGCTAGAGAATAGTTCTTGCTTTGTAATGAGCAGGCGTAGTTTACTTACTAGAAAAATTACCATTAGTTTATGTAAGCAGCCGTAAATCAGTTCGGAGAGGAATGAAAAATTATTGAAACGAAGCCTTCAATTGCCCACCCGTCTTTTAATTTTCTTGTGAGCACCAGCCGTAGCTCAGTTAATAGAGAAATCATCCTTGTTTTGTATTGAGAAACCGTAGCTCAGTTCGGAGAGAAACGAAAAAGTATTGAAAACGAAGTCTTCAATTGCCCACACTTTTTATTTTTGTTGTGAGCACCCGCCATAGCTCAGTTGTTAGAGAAATCTGAGTTACTAGAGAAATTGCCCTTGGTTTTAAGTGAGTAGCCGTAACTTAGTTAGCAGAGGAATAAAAAGTATTAAAATGAATCCTGCAACCTTTACTTTCCCACACTTTTTATTTTCCTTCTGAGAATCTGCCGTAACTCAGTTGTTAGAGAAATCGTCCTTGTTTTGTATTGACAATATCTTAGTGAGGAGAGGAATGAAAAGTATTGAAAACGAAGACTGTGGCCTTCAATTGCCCACACTTTTTATTTTTCTTGTTCGTCATAGTAATATATGATTGGCATAAATGTTGTTTTCTCCAGTAGCACAGAAATGTTAAAATAAGTGAATTAAATATTAGTCACACATTCTTGACATGAAAATTTACTTCTCCCGAATAGCACACAAATGTTCAGAAATATATAGATTAATCGTTAACCATACTTAAATATCCGTCCATAGAGAAAGAAACACACACATACACACTAGGAAATCAGTGTTTGTAAACATACACTTGTGAGATCATTAATAATTTGAGGTCATTAATATTATTGGGAACCTTGTGTTTGTAAACACACACTTGTGAGATACTTGTTTGAATAAGAATATTATGAGGAATTTTTCTCTGTAAATACAATTGTGAGAAATTTAATTAAATATTAAGTGGTGAGGAACTTATGTGTATGTGTAAACATAAAGTTATGTGGAAATAGTAAGTTAGGGCAAGCTGTGTCTGTAAACATTGACTTATGTGGGATCTTATACAATTTAAAGTATTGATTTGCGTATGCGTACAGAAAGGCTCAATAAGTAGACCATCTGCTCACTGACTCCTGAAGGAGTTCTGCATTAGTGAATTTGAACTTTTATTTTTATATGCTAAACTGCTCACTTTGACTCTAAGTCTGTTACATCTGAGAAATTATGTATTTCGGTGATCAGTTTTCAGAATTGAAAATGGAGTGTGTGTATTGCTCACCGTTTGTAATTTTGTTAGCATTTGGATATTCCGCTGTTACCACTGAAGAAAACTGGAGAAAATCTGCAAAGATGACTCTGAGAAGGGTTAGAACTCATAATTTTTCCAAGTGTTGATTTAAAATTCTTGAAGTTATTAATTGAACCATAGGGATTTGTTCCTTCCTTTACAGTTTTACACTCGCTGACATTTGATGAATACTGTGGAGACGTTATTAATTTGAGTCCTGCTAGGTCTGTCATATTATTATTGAAAAGTCCTGTATTTTTCCCAGTATCAATTTAAAAGTCTTGCCATCTTTCAGTATGTAAGTTAGTTTGAAGATGCTTTTCAGGATTTACTTAATATGACTGAAAATACGGAGAAAATCTTTAATGGATTAAATTCCATAATCATAATGGTAGTGAAATATGTATGATAAGAAAAAAGTTTGAATTTTGAATAAAACATTGTCAAATGTCATTTAATAGCGTGATAAGTATATGTTAGGGATTGGGACTGATATTGAGGAAAACATATTTTATAAGGTCAGTGCATATTAAAACTACTATAAGAGTTAATTTAGATTACATATTACTTCACGAAGCTGTGGATTATACTATCTTTACTATTATTTTTTGTTTTCATTAATTAAAGATGGAGAATTATTATCCCGGGTTAACAACAATTTTATATCTTTATCTTATATTTAGAACTAAGGTCTTGTGAGTATACCTTATCTAAAATATAAGATAATCTCATAAACTCCTATAGTAAGATAATATTAAAGACATGAATTGCTTTCCATAAAAACAGAACTAGATTATATGAAAGATTTTTACCTAATATTACGTTGAACTCTAATCTCTGGCTTCTTGAAAATACAAATTTTCCAGTTGGAGACCAATGTATAGCTTTTTAAGAAACGAATAATATAAGAACTTGTGTTAACTGCACCAGGACAAACCCCTTCCTATTAAGGGTATTTTTTCAAACGTATGAGAATATATAATATTCCACCCACAAGAGTGATATTCTTAACTGAATCTAAATAGGATGTGATATGTTCAATACTTCTCATATAAGTAATAATAAAAGTTATTTTTGTATTTGATTCTACGGAATAACGAAGAATGTCATTCTTAATTAGAAATGTTAATTATGAGAACACAATTCGAATATTTAAAGCTACTACAATTTCATAATTTTACATTTGTTATATTCATACTAGAATGATTAGGTATTTCGAAGAGCTACAATTTCAGAAATAAAATATTCGTGTGCTGAGATTTTAAACTTTGCATATGAATAATGTACTCTGTTGAATACATACTTAAAAGTTTCTCTACGGAAAATTGTTCATGAATAACTGTGGGTATTCGTTGTGTAATAAATTCACTGTTACGTACTAATTATCTACAAATCCAAGGAAAGTATTTAAAGGAATACTTACATGACCCTGTTTTAATTTTTTATAATATTCAAATAACAATTCATGATCAATCACTTATTCCTCTAAATGTTTTCATAGTACTTTCCCATATTCCACATAAATATCAATTATTATGAGGAATCTAATCTGTAGTTATTACATTGAATAGGTTTTTTCCTTTAGATATGCAAACAGGCGCGCAGTAGGGAATGTGTTTGTAAACATACACTTATGAGGATAGTAATGTTTTAGGAAACCTTATGTTTGGAAACACACATTTGTGAGAAACCTGTTTTAACTTATTTTCCTATTTCCAATAAAAACGTTTTACTTGCTTTTAGAATGTGTTTTATAACTGAAGTTTTCACTTTGTAGTCTATAATTTGCAAAACTAAACTGTCATTCACAACTATGAAATAAAAAGTTTATCATACTTTTAGAAAAGGTTTTGATAATTTAACTGTTTAATTTTATTTCGTACCTTGTAAAATATAAGATGATGTTTTCACCTTTATAATGAAAAAAGTTTGACTCTGCTTTAAAATGTTTTGTTTATAACTTAAGTTTTTCAGTTTATATTTTGTAACTAGCACAAAGTAAAATATCATTCTCAACTTTTATTATTTTTTTTATTTTACCTTTATAAATGTGTACTTAAAACTTAAATTTACACTTTATAGTTTTAACGTGTTAAAAGAACAAAAGATCACAACTTTTAACAGGAAGTTTTAATCACTTTTCAATTACACTTTATAACTTACTTAAAGTGATATGTCATTCGCTAGTTTATAGCAAAATAGTTTCTCCTCTTTTTTAAATTGTGCAGTTAATAATTTCGTTTTATACTTGATAACCTGTAACTTAAAGAAAGTAAAATTTTATTCACAACTTTATAATAAAATCTTCTATACTTTTAAATCATTTGTTAGAACTTGTACAATGTAAAATCTCTCTCTCACAACTTTGTACTAATGAAATTAACTTTTACATACATTTTTATTTTTTTTACTTTACAAAAAATAATAATTTGGTACCTTATAATAAAGATTTATTTATTTATTTATTTTTACATTGTTACCGCATCATACAAATTTACATTTAACACTTGTGTAAACAAAATATCTTTTTCACTATTGTAAAACAAAAGTTTCACCCATATTAAAGATGTTGTATCAGGAGGTTTCAATCTGAGAAATACGAAACTTAATTTTAACTTATGAGAATTGAAGTCTAATAAATCGTACACACGTTAACCTTGTAGAAAAAATATACGATTTCATCGTAATACAATAATACAACGTATAAAGTTCCTTTCAAATAAGACTTAGAGAAAGAGCGAAATCCTAAAAGTGAGAAATGTATTTTCAATTTGATGATGTAAAAAACAAAGATCAAAGTAAAGTATGAGGACAATTTAACAGGAACAGTAAATTTCCTCTGTGCATGAAATGTTCCTCTCACCTACGAAATCTTTTAAAGGCTTCTTATTATATTATAAGGGAAAAAATGGTAGTATCTAACCGATCGGAAAATCCTTTTAATATTGTGCTCCTAACCTTATCATAGTCTTCTCAACTGTCTCTTTTATGTAGTTTTCCATAATCTTAAGTTCGTCATTAGAGTAAGAAACAAGTTGTATCAGATTATCTATTGTGAAAGACCAACTCAATTTTAAAAAGATACCATATACTTGAGGGAAATCCTTTTTAGTAATATGCTCCTAACCTCGTCCTATTCTTTTCAATAGTCTCTTTCATCTAGCTTTCATCCATGCCCAAGAACTAAATAAGACACTTTTTCAGTGGAGTACATAACATTAGATCAGATCATTATAATATTATCCTCAAAATGAGCTCTTTTCATTTGATGATGGAATTTAAGTTTTACAATAGTTCCTGAAACAAACTCCAGTTTCTAGTGAAAAATACATAAACTATATCATTGTTGATTATAGTTATGCATAAAACGGTAACTTAATATTGACAATTTACTAAGTGTGATCTGGAAACCTCATCCACGAAATAATTAACATTAATTCATTTCTTCTAAGATACTTAAGAACAAGGGCCTTCGAGCTTATGTGTAATGTTAAAAACGAGCTAAATGCTCACCACATCTTGTGCCGTTACTTCTTGATGTTCTATTAGTATTTATAAATAATATACTTCTACCTTTCAGTCGTAAAAACTACAAATATCTTTAAGAACGATATAAACCCATTCCCTATGTGAGCAAATTTGTTAAAATATAAAGTCAAGTTAAAATAAGCTTTAGCAGCTCTATGAAAATAGTACTTGTTAATGTACTTCAATTATTAGATCACACCTTGGCTGGTAATTTAAAGACTGTATCATCTCACACTTAAAACGTTAGGTAGCTATGATTTAAATTAAAGACACTACCTTAGTATTGAGCTAAGGAAGTAAAATAAAATATTAGCATAGATCGCTCTTTTCACCTTGTGGACATTTAATGCGATCGACGTTTGTAGATATTTACATGCTATTATAACTCGTCAAAAGAAAAAAATCAATGGTATATTTCACTAGGATGATAGCGTTTAAAAGAGCAGATCACATAAAATCATGAACAATTTATATGAATGGTTGAGAATTGTAATATTCTCTGATTTTTTAAATTGCAAGTTAGATAATATTATACTCTAAGTAAATTAACATCTGTGTATTAATCAGCTTTGAGTGTGCAAAGTGTTAATCCATATCAGGGTAAAAAGTTGAGTATAAGTCATAAAAATCACTTTCCTTCTTAATCTTACAATTTTAACACAAATAATAATCACTTACTCTTTAGGCGAAAATAAGGAGAAAAGAGAGAGAGAGAATGTGTGTTTGTAATATGTGCTTACATCAGTCTCACGCAGGAGCAGGTAACTTACTTTTAACTTCATTTCCTTCAGCTTCTTAACTGAGAACACTGAAAAACTTTTATGCTTCTGAAGGTACGAACACAGTGGAAAGTCTACAAAAGGTTATGAGGCAAATTGTTTCCTGCATATGACATTATATGTTAGAACATTTTACGCAAATAAGTGTTACTGCTTCATTATAGATAGATAGACGGACCGTTTTACACTTGTAGAACTTCCACATCTTTTCATGTGGACAATTTCCACTACTTACTCAGGAATGATTTCATCAAAATAGTTTTTCTTTCTCAGTTAATTTAAAGACATCGTTTTAAATTTTTAGATGAAAGAGTATATAAAGTTTCAATGACTATGATAAAATATATCAACTGAAAATGGTTCTTAAAATTAATAAAATATTCATATTTTCATATAAACATGATTTCGTCATTTATTTCAGAAACGTACAATTAAAATAACAGCGTTCAAAGTAGGAAGTGTCAGATTCAATTTTAAGAGGGTCTAATATCATCCGAAAATTTGCCTTAGAACTTGACTATATTTAATTCACCTTACTCAAAGATTATGAGTTAAAACTTATCTGGTGATAGAAGTCTAATTAGTAGTATTATTATTTTAATAAAAAGAGAGAGATTGTATCTACTTTACGTATTTTAATCTATTTTTATTATTTTATGAAATCGTAATAATCCTCGTACAAATTCAAGTCTGAGAAGCTCATTTTTTGAGAAAAAGTTCATAATCATTGCATACTGACAATAAAACATAATTGCACGTCTTGCAATTAAGATCAAAAACACTGAAACTGCTGAACAAGACTATATTTTTCGTAAAAAATAAATTACACGTAACGTTTCGACCTTCGAGCAAAGATCCTCTTCAGACATACACTGAGTCTGTACAAAAAATTAC
>JAGDQP010029477.1:12809-23337 GCA_022664845.1 Lepisma saccharinum | reverse complement strand
CGTTTTTCAGGAGCTACATGGATGAGGATATCAGCAGACCGAGATATGTGGAAAGAAAAGGGGGAGGCCTTCATCCAGCAGTGGATAGAAAACGGCTGAATATTATGATGATATATATAGAAACAAGGCGTTGCTCATCAGTCACGACGTAAATAGAGTGGAAAGTTTTTATTAGACCACACTGTATATGGAGAAAACATGCTAGCAGCTAACCCTTACAGAATTCTCGTCAGTCACGAAATAAATGGACAGAGAAGTTTTTTTACGTGCATCTGAAACAGAGTGTTGAGAACATTTCTTTACAAGAGACCTCGGAAATCATCAAATGTTAGTATATAGTTATTGCAGTGCCACTCTCTATAACACTTTTGAATCTTAACTACTTAAAAATTAATTAAAGACTATATTTTCATCAAATCTTAGGAATCCCAGGCTGTATTATGATCATTTTTTTCTTTCTTCGAAAACTAGCGGATAACTACACCAGCCAATAATACACGGTGTCGTTCTACCCAATTTTACGTAAGCGTATACAATTTCAAACGTTCGTTTATCGTAGCACTGCAAAATACAACTAACCAATCATATAAGCTAAGAAATATTCCTCCGTTCACAAGTCTCCCGTAATATAAAAACACGCGCACGGCGCTATAGTACTTTCATCAGCGTTTATTAGCACAGCATTGAATGACAAGTCTTCACACTTCGAAATCTCAAACTAATCTTGTGTCTTCCTTCTTGCCTATCGGGGATATAATAGTTTATGCTACATGATTATGCAATGCATAATTATGTTGTATCTAACTTTTGTTTGTGTAATGTTTTATATCAAAGAACATTGTCTGTAATCTCAGTTGCTGGTAATACTAAAAATGTACACTGTTTCATAGAGCCAAGAAAAATAGCATTTCTTTCCTCTCAATCCCTGTTGCCAAATCTCCGTTTTGGACTTAATTTTATTCGATCATGTCCTTATGTTTGTTTTTTCGTTATAATTTCATTATTTATTAATATTTTAGTGACAAAATTTCAGGAAATATTAGTTTATACATACTTCACATGTATAACAATTAAGCGAATATAAAAAGAAAAAAATTATTTGTCAAAAACTGTCAAATAAAGACATGCGAAAAAATTTAAACATGAGTGTACCAAAAAGCACCATCAATGTACCCAATCACACTATAGGTGACGTTTATCTCTTTTTCCAGACTGATTTGGCATGGAATGACCCTCAAATGATTTTAAAATACTTACGTGAGTTTGTATTAGCAATTTCATTGATTTCATTGGGATCCAACCACACTTTCTTCTTGCCGCATCGCATAACAGAGGCTGCAAGCCTCTTCTGAAGTTTTAAAGAACTGAAAGGAAAAAAAAAAAAAAAAAAGAGTACAGTAGTAGTTCCGGCTGATTTTGAAAAAATAAAATTAGTATAAGGAATGCGAGCACGGGTAAAAGGCTCCTACGTACATTTTCACAAATATAGCAAGTTGTTCTTTGCGCTTGTGTAGATATAATGGAAAAGTATATACATTAGAACTGTCTTTCATTAAAACGATTTTGTAAAGATAAAAAAAAAAATATCTTGAGTTGCTGATTTTTAACTATTTCAAACGCCCATAAAATACAAAGGATGAGAAACCAAACGTTGGCAATCGTGTTACAGTAAATCGTCGCTTTCAATACAGAAGGGCGTAACTTACACTTTTTGGGATTTTGTGATTTTCAGCTCTTCCGATAGATGTCAATCGTGTCTAGCTACTGAGAATTTTTTGTGACTACGATGTATCGTTCAGCTGTGAGGGGTTATTTTCATAAGGGCGTTTAGAGATATGTAAGTTAGCTGTACAAAGCATAAGGGCTTAAATGACACACACGCCCTTCTGTAATGTACGATCTGAGTACACAATGGTACGGTCTGGCGCTCATACGCCACAATGAGTATCGTATTTTTTGGTCACTTTATATCTAAATGCCATAATCTCCTCGATTATGTCTTTCCTTCGCTGTCTCTTAGATATGCCGCCTCTGATGGATTTTCCTTCATTTATTGCAACTGAGAAACTTGTCTCACCTTCCGAAGGTTTGGAAAGTGAGACAAGTTTTTCAGTTGCAGTAAATGAAAGAAAATCCATCAGAGGCGGAATATCTAAGAGACAGTTAGCGAAGGAAACACGTAATCGAGAAGAAGAATACTTAATGACAGGTAGAGTACGTAGTGCTCGCAAAGTTAAGCCAGTCTCATGTAAGTGTATACATAGTTGTTGTTATAGTGAAGAGAAGAGGATAATTGCTCATAACGCATATTGGAGCATGGGTGATCTTAAGAGACAGAGACTTCCTGTTCAGTCAGATGAAACGCGTTGGTAAGGAAAGGGGAGTAAAGAAAACATCCTCGAGAAGGCAGTATTCTGTGCAATATTTTCTATTGACGGACTAAAGGTGCAAGTGTGCAAACAGTTCTTCCTAAGTACGTTGGATGTCAGTGAAAAAGCTTGCTGCGTCGCGATGCAGAAAGGTCTTATAGATGGAAATATTGGCTCAACTGCGAGGTAAGTATGTTCCGAAAAATGTATTGGGACAGGAAATAACTGAAGTTGCCAAATCACACGTAACATCCATACCTCGGGTCGAATCCCATTACTGCCGAGCTTCCACACCATAAGTTTATTACATAGACCCCTGGCTGTCTCTCTTGAAATTGTACGATCTCTTTACTGTGAAGAAAAAAGGTATGGATAAAACGCGTGTAATTGGTCGCACATCTTACTGGAAGTTGTTGAAAGAGATGAATGTGAAAATTCACAAACCGAAAAAAGATCAATGAAAAGTATGTGTTAAGTTTAGTAAGTTGTCCGAAGATGAAAAGGGAGCAGAACTGCAAAATTACGAGGAGCATAAACAAAAGAAGGATGAAGCAAGGGAAGGAAAGAGGTTCGACAAGGAGAATGCATTGAAAGATAAAACTCATAAGGTGATTTGTTTTGACCTTCAGCAAGTGTTAACAACGCCCTCCTGCAAAACAGGAGTATTGTATTACGCAAGGAAACTGAACGTTTGCAATCTTACTATTTACGATGTTGCTACTCATGAAGGCTACTGTTATTTCTGGGACGAAACAAAGGGAAAGCGGGGCCCCGATGAAATTGCATCATGTGTTCTTAAATATTTATGCCAATTACCAACGGAAGTTGAACATGTGGCCATGTATTCAGACTGCTGCGGAGGCCAAAATTTAAACAAGAAATTCGCATCAATGTGTCTCTATGCTGTTAGTACTCATATAAAAATGATTGATCATAAATTTCGTGAGCCGGGACACACCGAAATGGAAGTTGATTCCATGCATAGTACCATTGAGCACGCGAAACGCAACATAGATGTCTTCGTTCCAACCGATTGGTTAGCTGTTGCTCGAATGTCGAGAAAAAAGGAGTTTCCATACGAGGTACACTCGATGATAATAGATGATTTATTTGACTTCGAGGAAGCATGAAAAACTTTTATATCAAATGTTTGCAAAGATGAAAAAGCAATGAGTTCGGATGGCAAAAGTTGCGATGGATGAGATTCTGTAAAGACGACTTGGGGACAGTTTTGTTCAAAACCCGCATGAGACATGAATTCTCCAGATTTTCTATGCGTAAAGGCTCCCCGAGAAGTTGTACACTAAACCAGCATACACTCTTACCCCGGTATTCTTCTGTTCGACCTGTTTCTCAGAAAAAGAAGGAAAACTTGAAAAATGTGTGTGATATAGGAATAATACCGCGAGACTAGCACGCCTACTTCCGAAATCTGCAAAGTGGTGAAAATGTAGATTTTGTTGAGGTCGATTGGTAAAAGAACTTTTCTTTGTGTAAATACAGCCACAATGGCTTTCTAAAAGACAAATAAATTTTCATATTCTATAACGTATAGTCTAAGTTACACTTTTTATACAAAAATATTATATACAACAAAATAAATACCATTATAATTATCACAAAAATGAGAAAAAAAGAAAAACTCATTAACTGTATTATCAATGTTCATTATGTACACAACAATGAAAAATGTGAAATAAAGTTACTGAAACATACGCCACAATATTATTTAAATACTCGAAGTTAACATACATTTGTTCACAGCATAAGTGGAAAACTTTGCAATTTTATCAAGATAAAATAACAGATTGAAAGTAAAACTTACACACACCTGTCCTTTGCCATTAAGCGTGCTAAAAATTAAAGCTCCGTAGAAAGTAGTAAAAAAGTTATGTACAGTTGAACGTACCACAAAATCTTATTTCGTCTCTCCTGTAAAATTTTGAAAATGTTAGTTACGCCCTTCTGTACTGAAAGCGACGAAATATGGAAAGATGATTTTTACCTCGTAAAATGAAGCCAAGTTAAAAGTCCTTCCTCGAAATATTTTGTTCCGAACTTGGAACCTTTACAAATACAAGCAATGACAAAACCAAATTATCGCCGCATAAATCAAATGCCCTTTAAAAAAATAATATATTTAAAAAATGAGTCAAAGTTCTTCTCTCCCCCATCGTTTCAGACCATGAGGAAGACAACGGTGTGTATGGCTTATAGTCATGGTCGCCACGCTTTCATCGAACTTAAAATCTAGGAGTTTTCCATAGGTATTTTCCAATACATATGCCAAAAACATACCTAAACAAGTCATTGGAAATGCTACATGATAGTAATTATGGTAACTACGAAGACAATTTATACAAAAATAAATTCCCTCACAGCCACCGATCTACCCAGTTCTTTTCCCATAATTTTAAAAACATCTTTCACATTTACTATTTATTTAAATCTAAAATACAAAAAGACCAAATACAGACAGACGGGGTTGGGTATAAGCGCGCTCACGTGAGCCCGCGCAATTTTGTCTGGTTTTGAGTTAAGCACGCTCACTTTTTGAAACGTGAGTGAGCTTACGAGTTTCGATCAGAAAAGTGAATCGGCAGTTGGAAGAAGGCAATTAAAGTAAAAAATCTACTTTATGTCGGATTTGATATCTCGAATGGATCGCGCATCAGTACACTGCACAAAGAAAGCAAAAAATCATTGGAAAATTCTAGAACAGGTGTGAAATAGAGATGGGCAAAAAATAGCGTAGCAACTAGTTTTTCACTGCTACTTCTGCTAAACTGCTACCACCGATTAAAAGTAGATACTGGCGTAACTGTTGTTTTTCTCCGACGTTTGCTAAAGGTAAAACTCACGGTTTCCTTTTTTCTAAACAAACACAAGCTAGTAGAAAGGAACAAAAGGGCAGAGAACTGTCTGCGGAGAGGACAATCATGACGTGTGAACACTACGTAATTAGTGGCGTCTGTTAAGTGTTATCGGAACTGATAGGAACAGCTCTCGGAAAGCACTGGTCGCTACTTGGCTTCGTAAAGTGTTGGACTACAAATTCAGTGGTCCCGAGTTCGATACTTGTTCATCTTAAAAGCAATGTAGTAGTCCCGTTATATTTAAAAAAAAGAGTATTCCCATTATATTTTGAATTGCTATTGTTTATTTTATACCTTTAATTTCATTTAATGTTTTTGAAATCTATTCTTATCTGTTTACTTTGATTCTGTACTCGAATTCAGATTTACAAAAATGCGTAAGCCTTGTGATTCAGTGGTCCCGGGTTCGGTACTCGTTCAGCTAAAGTTTTTATTTTTAAAGAGCAATATATTTTTTCCTTTCTGCTTGCGAAAAAGGCTCTGCTTTTGCGATTCGACTTTTTTCTTAATTTTAGGTGAATAAAACAATACACACTTTAAACGTTTTATAAAATTCACAGAGACAGGTTGGAAAAAATCAGGTTAGGTATTCTTTTCTTCTTAATACGCAATGAAAACATTGTTGCAAACTGTCAAGATATTATTGTCATGGAATTATTCACGACTGGATTCTTTACGCTGGCGACAATACTATCACGTCATGATTATCCCTCTACGCAAACACTCGTAATGACAGATTGGCAAGTGCCCCGAGGTTAGGGTCTAGAGATTCTGCCAGAACCCACCCAAATGGGAGTTCTCAAGCTATTATTTTTTTACGGTAAAAATAGACACTAAAATTCTACTTACAGCTTCCCAATTTTGGGTTCACACTCCCCAAACTTAAATTTCTGGCAGAATCCCTGTACGGGGCCAGACATATTGAATTATTTATTTTACATGATTGAAAACATCCGAGAACAAAATTGCGGCAAACTGATAAACACCTACTGCATCTACGAAATGCTGCGCCTGAAACGGACACAGTCGTTTGTCTTGTATCTCTGCCATCCGCCAAATCAAATACATTAATATCGAAAAGGCGCACCCCAAATGCTCCCAACCGGTTGTGCATCTGAGCAAATACCCTTTTGCATTCCCCTAGATCCGGTTTTCCCATTTCTTTCTTACGTTTAATCAGGCTATAAGTTCGTTTTGGTAGGGTACCACGGGCTTTCGATGGAGATCCACGGTGTCTGGGCATGGTGTATATACGGAGTGTATGTGAGCTACACCGACAAACCTCGAAGTGATTCCTCACATCAAAATAAGACGAAAGTTCCTCTGAGAAATTTCTGAAACGTGCATTGTTTCGGAGCTACAGGTTACCGAAAGCGTGGGGAAATTAACTTTATAGTTTTATGTTTTTATTACCACGAACAGCAAGCTGATGCGGCATAGTATCGTCAAAAACTTAAAACTTTCTCCATTTGAAAATGCGTATTTCAAAATTCCGCAGTGACCATGCAAGGGATTCCCTAAAGTAAGTAGAGTATTTCGAAAAATTTCTGAAGATGAGGTAGGTCGAAATGAGCATGAATTAAACGACTTCCCGTGTAGGTAACGATGATATGTCATTCATAGCATCCAATTGGACAATAATATTCGATCTCTGATAAATAAAATTAGTTTGAAATCATGCAATTCTTACTCCTACTTGTTATGCAACCACGCATTCAAAATAAAATCGTTCGGTATATGGAATCTACTTGAGATATCGACTTGGCGTAAACGATTTATTGTTTCCTGGTGGAATACCGTCCCATTCATGCTTATTTCAAGCCATCTTTACTTCAGAGAATTTCTGGGAATCTCCTAATTCCTTTGGGAAATCCCTTACGCGCCCATTGCGAAATTATGAAATACGCATTTTCTGATAGTGTACATTTAAGGTCTTTGACGGTGCCATGCCGCATCAGCTCTACTGTTCATACTGATAGAAATATTAAGCTGTAAAGTTCATTTTTCCATGTTTTCGCCAGCCTGTAGCTCCGGAAACCATGTGCATTTCCCAAATTCATCAGAGAAATAAATGGTGTTTTGCATAGGTTTTTCACAGTCGGGAATAAGTAACTCCTATTTAGATAAGTTTTCTTCTAAACTGCTATTTTTAATTGATATCATATTTGCGTATAGCAACTTTGCTATCACTGTTACGGAATAATAGCAGTTTTGCCCATTCCTAACGCGAAATTTGTCAGTTGGTAGAAGGAAAAAATATACTTACGTCTAAGCGCTTACAACTGAGCATTCATTTTTTCCATCAGTTGGAAGAAGGAAATAAATCTACCAACTTTCTTTAATTTTACAGGAAAAAATACAATACCTGGAAACTGTCTGAGCAATACACAAGGATCAGAATACCGTTCTAAATATTCTGTAAAAATATGGTTTTCTTTCAGTAAGTATTAGAAATGTTAAATAGTTTGTTAATTTCCCACAAAATAGATTTTTGGATTTATCTCCTCCTTCCAACTACCGATTTGGTATCCTATGACCTGTGAGAAATTGTTACACCAAAGTGAAAGTTACTTTTGAGTGTTTTGTTTTGCCTGGCAATATTTTCCTGTATTTACTTGTTTAATGTGTGTATTCTCTGAGAAGGAAAAAAGATAAAGAATGTACGAAAGCACTTGTCTTTTATCTTCACCACAGAAACTTAAGTTATATTTTATATTTTACCCTTCTCATTGTAAACGAAGAGTTGAAAGTATGAAAGACGTCCTCACGAGAGGCAAAGAAAACCTACCTACAATTGAAATACCTACCCTGGAGGGAACGCTACAGCCACAGAAGAGGGCATAAAAACTATAAAATTATATTCATCTAAGAATCTATACTCGCAGAGAAAGCGAACGCGGGTAGCTATCCATCATTGCCTTGTTTCCATAGAAAGACCGTTTATAACCATAAATAGCTAGTCGTAGCATACGAAGCACATATGAGAGAAGTCAGAAAAGACGTGCCAGAACGGAGAAAGGTGTCGATAGCAGAAGCCTAAAACACTAGAAAGACAAATCAGGGGGGATGCGCTCATCTGATAAAAAGAAGTTATTATGGTCTTATTAACTAGTAGGAAAAATACTTGACCAGGGCTCGAACCCAAGTCTATGTTGCATTGGTTTAGAAAGCGAAAGTTTTAACCATGAGCTACTTTTACAGTTACAGAAATGTTGCCAACATTTGTCTTATTAAGACACCAGCAGATTGGCAGATTGAGTCACGCTAAGTGGACCATTTTATACATTAGTGATTTTAGATAAGTTCAAATTGTTTTATTTTAGTAATAGTAAAACAAACTTACTGTTTGATAAGGAATTATATTAATTTCCATCTACGCAGTTGTCTTCGAAAGAACAATCCTGTGTCTGCATGCTTTTTCTAGATTTAAATCTACATTGTATATTTTATTCGTGTAAAAGCATATAACAATTCACTCTGTTAAAACAGTTTTTCTTATTGATGAAAATTTCTTTATGAAAATCATTAGTAGAATGAATGTTAAAGCATTTCTCTTTACACTTTATGCCAGAAACTGAAACATACGTAATTCGGTTATTCCATGACAAATCATCCAATTTTAGAAAGAAGTTGTTAAATTAGCATTTAAATCATGAAAAACGGCAGTTCTTCGAGTGACGCTGGCAAAGGACACTGTTAGTGGCACTCATAGTATACAATTAGTTTCGGATCTACCGAAGTATAAGTCCGATTTTGATGCTTGAACTTACATTTGAAAGCTCTTTCCAATACTAAGACACAGGGAAAAAAAACTGGGTCGGTAGGATCTCCTTGGGACCCGCTAGGGCGCTTTGAAAAAAATATCAAAATTTCACATTTTTTTGGATAGCACTGACCCCAGACCATATAGGCGGCCAAAACTTACTGGATCTTATTCTACGCTTCAATAAGTTTCAAACGGTGTATCATACGTTAAAATCGGTGGAGTGGTTCAAAAGTTAAGACTTTTTTTTAACCGAATCACAAAATTTCCACAAATGATAGAAAGGTATGTCCGTCATTCTGTGTGTCTTGTTTTAGCCCCAAATGGGTGGTACCGGGGCGTTTTAGGGCCCCATGGTAATGGGGGATAAATCCAAGCTTAGATTTTTGATAGGAGTTACGGTTTTCGAGATATGGAGCAAAATCGACCTTGTATCCTTCCGCCATAGTGACACGTGACACTTTTTAAATACGAGCCCGTACGGAGAACACTCTCCGCCGCTGGTCCACTCATCTGGGCATGATGTAAAGGAGAAACATGTAAAGATACATGACCGTACCTAATTTTATCTAACCTCCACGTTTCCATGGTGAGTAATTTAAAATGTACTTTCTGTCAAGAATATTACAGTGCACGTGTCTCCTACACGTTACAGCGCGTGTGCAGGAGAGAGGAGCATCGGCATAGATGGCTCGTGTTAGTTTTTTTTATAAGCAGCCTTACAAAATAAGTGATATCAATACAAAACCCCGTTTGGGGTAAAAGGAAGAGTGACGTAAGAATTCTACTCACAAAAAAGAAGTGATATCTATTTTGCGAGTGACTTTCCTTGTGTCACTATGGCGGAAGGATACTGTCTCTTAATTTTATTACAAAGGCAATATAAATATTTCGTATATGGATTCCTACATATCTGAAGATACACGGAGAAAAAATTTCCTAGGATTTTAGGACGTAGATCTCCTTAAATCCGTAGGTTCCCTCCTGCAATAATGAGTTGGCGAGGATAGAATGACGGACGTAGCAAACAGCATTACCGAGCATGTGTACTTTTAACTGCTGTTTGCTCCTGCCTGGCATGCTAATTGCAGACGCCAGTTCATGAGGTCATTTTTTAATGACATCATGAAGTTATTGGCACTCACATGCCAGTACGTAGCCACCGTCCTGCCTGCCTGTAGGGAAACCCAGGCTCGTAATGAGGGCTGCTCCTTACGTACTGGCCGTCGAGCTGTCGTGGTTGTAGGTTCCCTCCTGCCTGGCAGAACGGTCAGTACATCGTGTACGAGTTACTTCCAGACTGTATAGATGTATCAGGCGGAAAGAATGGATGATGCACCTGTATCGGAAGGTCATGCTTTTCCATACGTTGAAGTTAATAACTTCATTCTAGAGCATAATGCCCCAAGAAGTAAACTGCAAATATTCGAAATTTAAGTATTTTATTCTTTCATAAGCCAGACGTTAAATCCGATTAATGTTAGTATCTGCATCGATAATCTAACTTCTTATCTTATAAA
>JAGDQP010029477.1:0-12409 GCA_022664845.1 Lepisma saccharinum | reverse complement strand
ATATATATATATATATATATATATATATATATATATATATTTAAAAAAACAGAAGAGCTAGAGAGAGGTTAATCAAACACCGTTGGGTAGCTCTTGAAGTGTACTTTGAACATATGGAATCACCTTTTCTAAAAATTAATTTCTTAATTCCAATAATTAGGCTGAAAAATAATAATTTGTGTAAAATTTTATATTTAACGAATTTCTTAGGGTGAAGTAATTAATAAAATTCTACAAAATTTTGTAATATTTAGACCTACCAACCGAATGTATGCACGCAAAAATATCATGGTCCTGAATCACACTCCTCTTCTACGGGGGTTCAAACATGGTCCTTTGGGCAAAATGCAGGATTTCGGGCTTAAATATCCGAAAACCGTTCGTCAATAAGATACTTCTGGAAGTCTGAAATGGAATGTAGTAAGTAGCACGGACACTATATTCATTGTCAACGCTGGTTGGCAATGTGACTGCGTGTTAGTGCTCCGAAAATTTTTATTTAAACTAATGGTAATGTTGACGATGGACGAATTTGAACATATCGAGCAATGTAGTATCGAGTAAGTAATGTAGATTGCTTTTGTATTTTTGTACTGCAGCATGTTACTGTAATATATAGAAACAGACATTTTCCTTGATCTCGGATGTAAACAAACTACTGCAGGATCGCAAACCAAGTTAAAGAAAGACTCAGGATTAACTATGTTGCCAGTTCATATCGATTTGTGAATACCGTCTACCTTCAACATAACCAGCATTTAACATTAATACAAGGGAGCGCTGAATATTTAATTTTAACTTCTCAACATGGGAAATTGCAGCAAGTGTAATAAACCAGTTTTGCGACAAGATATTAATTTGAAAGTGCGTGTGTAGGAACATATTTCATAGTGTTTGCGTTAATATGAAAGAAGAGAATGTAAAATATATTCGGTCTTTTGACAATGTGTGGCGATGTAACAATTGTGAAAAATCACGACCAAGATCATCATTCTCAAGTGACAACGGCGGAGTTGGTGGGAAGACCCCTACGTTAGAAGAAGTGTATCAGTTATTGATTACTATAAGGAAAGAAGTCTGACATTAAAACGTGCAATAAGAAACTTGAAGATGATCTCGGAACTTCATTAAATGTTGTCCATGAAAAATTGGACGAGAATTCTAAACTGTTAAAGGAGCAAAATGAAGAAATAAAGAAATGTATGGATGTTATTGAAACACTGAAAGGGGAAAATTCCCTACTGAAAAAACAGGTTGATATGTTAGTATTACAGTTAGATGATTTGGATTAGTATGGGAGGAGAAATACTGTAGAGTTGCATGGTATTCCTGTCCTTCCCAATGAAGATGCTAACTCAATTGTCAAAAAAGTTGGGTCGGCTTTGGATTGCAATATAACAGATAGTATGTTAGACATTTGTCACCGAATGAAAAAGACACCAACTCAGCCAATTCCAGGTACAGTAGTTAAGTTTGTAAGATGTGATAAAGACGCTTTTGTCAAAAAGAGCAAAATTAAAAGAAATTTAAATTGTAGAGACATTGGATATACAGTTGGTGGCACTATTTACGTAAATCACAGTTTGACATCACATAGAAAATTAGTATTTAAGGAGGGTAAAAAGAGAGAAAAACTATGATTTTGTTTGGATAGATTATGCAGGTAATGTCAAATTAAAAAAGAAGGCAAGTGATACTTTTGTCTATACACTTACTACTATGGATGAAGTTAAAAAAAATGACTTAAAATGTAGATATGAGTGGTAAAGAAACATTATCATTTTATTATCAAAATGTCCGAGGGATAAGATCTAAATTAAATGAATTATATACAAGTGTGATTGCCTCCCATTTTGATATAATTCTACTAACGGAAACTTGGTTAACGGACAATATATACAATGGAGACTTTATAGATAATAGGTACAACGTGTATCGACAAGATAGGGAAAATAGAAATGGAGGAGGAGTCCTTCTTGCAGCTTTGAAAGATTATCATGCAGAACATATACCCATATATATTGATTTATTAGATGATGTATGTATTAAATTACATCTATTACATAAAACTTATTATATATTCTTAGTATATATCCCACCTAAAACAAAAGTTGGTAGATATTACGAGCTGTTATCAAAAATTGAAGACATTGTTGACGATAAGCATAACTTGCTACTTTTTGGAGACTTTAATATTCCATTAATAACTGATTCGGAATATAATCTTGTACAGGGCGATTCAAAATGTCTCGCTTTATCGAATTCTCTCTCACTATTCAACTTAAGGTTATTTAATTCTGTGAAAAATAGTTACGGGAAAACCTTAGACTTAGTTATCGCTAACATTGAAGGTGGTATAGATGTTAATAGATGTGTTATTCCTTTATTGTCTGAAGATTTGCATCATCCATCGCTAACCTGTCATTGCTATTTAAAAAGAAAGTGTCAAACATAGTATTAAGCCCAATAACTGTTTATAATTACAGTAAAGCGGATTTTTTAAACTTATATAAAATGTTACAGATACAAAACTGGGTAACTGTACTTGAATGTAGCAATACTGATGAAGCTGTGGATCACTTTTACAATATTTTAAACTCTGTGATAGACAAATATGTACCAAGGAAGAGAATGTTTAAAAAGAACAAATATCCGAGTTGGTTTACATCCGAAATTATTAATACATTAAAAGAAAAAGGATATTACAGAAAACGTAAAAATCTATCAGATTATAACTACAATATGTTTATTCAGTTGCGTAAACAATTAAAAAGTAAGTTATCCCGAGCCTATAAACAATATATAATGCAAATTGAGGGTACACTAAATAATAATGTTCAATTATTTTGGAACTTTATTAAGAGTAAAAAAACGAATAGTAACATTATCAATTGTATGTATTATAATTATCAAAAGTTAAATTCTACCAAATCAATAGCTGATGGTTTTGCGCGATATTTGAGAAATGTATATCCTGTTAACTCCGCTCCTTACGTTATTCCACATGGAAGTAACCTACAAGTTTCTTATTGTCTATCAACTGAAACAATCACCAACAATGAAATTAAAGCCTGTATTAAAAAGTTGAAATCTACGAAATCAAGTGGCCCTGATATGATTCCTACATATATTTTTAAAGGATGTGCAGACGTATTAATAACACCTCTCTCACATATATTTAATCTGATTTTAAGAACGAACCTTGGAAAACTAGCAAGGTGTGTCCAATACTTAAGAAAGGTAACCCAGATAAAATTGAAAATTACAGGCCAATCTCTCTCATATCCGCTCCTGCCAAAATATTTGAACATATAATATATAGTAGAATTTATAAACATGTAAAACCATATATTTCGACATGTCAACATGGTTTTTATTCTGGACGTTCCACAGTAACAAATTTAGTAAGTTTCGTTCAAAATGTATCAGATTCTCTTAATAAATCTACAGTGGACGCTATATATATACAGATTTTGCAAAGGCCTTTGATAGACTCGACCATAACATATTACTTAAATTATCAAATATGGGTTTTTCACATAAATTAATGTTGTTAATTTGTTCATATTTGCAAGGTAGGAAACAGTATGTAGTATTTAGTCAAGTTAATTCTACAGTGTATGACATTACTTCAGGCATACCCCAAGGATCTAATCTCGGCCCATTGTTATTTTTACTATTTATAAATGATCTGCCTGCTGTTATCACGTATTCAAGATGCCTTTTATATGCAGATGATATGAAAATTTATAAAGAGATCAAAGATGATAAAGATAAATTATTGCTGCAGACAGATCTGGATAGTTGTCACAAATGGAGCATTGAAAATAGGTTGGCTTTTAATATTAATAAATGTGTATCTATTACGTTTTCTAGAAAGAGCCATAATTATCACTACGAGTATAATATTGATAATATTGTAATACGGAATGTTAGTTACGTAAACGATTTAGGCGTACTTGTGAATAGTAAATTGTGTTTCAAACAACATATAGAGAAAATTACCAATGAAGCATATAAGTCATTGGGTTTCTTAAAAAGAAATACAAGGGAATTTAGTACGACAAAGGCTTGTGTCACTCTGTTTAATAGTATTGTTCGTAGTAAACTGGAATATGCGTCTATTGTATGGTCACCTTATTACAAACAGTACGATAAAAAAATTGAGCGCATTCAAAAAAAGTTTTTAAGGTATTTGTATTACAAAACAATTAATAATAGTTTCACTCAAGCAAATATGTCATACAATGAGTTATTAAATATATTTGATTATTCTGTTATCCGTAAGGCGTACTATTGCTTTAATGGCTTTCTTATTTAAGTTGATAAACAGTAGCATAGATGATCAAGGACTTGTGAGATAACTAAGTTTCATTGTTAAACTTCGAATGAGAACTCCATTTTATATTACAAAAGGTAGAACTGAATCATTTCTTAATTCACCTTTAATTAGAATGTGTAGAACTTATAATATTTTTTCAAAAAACAATACTGAATTAGATTTTTCGTCCTCTTACTCACTGTATATAAGTATTAAATCTGTTATAAGCAAATAGAAGAAGTATGAATAATTATGTGCATATGATGAAATATTAAAACTTGCACAACTATATGCACTGTAGATTAAGTTGCGATGCCAAAATATTATTTCCTTTATATATATAATATTTATTTTTTATTTTTTGGTAGTATGTATGTGTTTTTATGTGTGTTTCATTTGTGTCTATAGGACAAATATAACATATTCAAGTGTAGCACGGACATAACTTCTTTTTTTTAGTTTTTTCGTTGTTTTTTCTTTTGCTTTGTATGTACCAAATAAATACATAAAATAAATATGTACCAAATAAATACATAAATTACAGAATTACTTTAAGCCCGGAGTTGTAGAGGTTTGTTCATTACACAGAATTTCTCGAAAATAAATCTTCATAGCAAATGCAACTACAATAAAACACTTACTTTTGCACCAGGATTACTGTCACTGTCTAGATTCAGAAGATCAAAATATCGTGATTGTACTACTTTCATCACCTGAAACTCTATGTTTCTCAGTATACATGAATTAGGAATTTTAAGTTTCTATTTAGCCGTTTATTAGTAACGTGGAATATCACTACATTTGTTGTGGTAATAATAATGTAATGCAATATTTATTAATGTTCTACGAACAATATGGTGCCAATACAGAACTAAGTCATACAAGATACATGTAGATATACAGCTAAACAAGAAGGTGTTAAATATAGAAGTTTGATAGCAAATACAATTGATTTTACGTAATGGTTGTTGATTAATCGTTTAAACAAATACAATCTTTGTCAGAATCAATCAATAATTATGATGTCTTGTTCTGTACAAAGGAAACACTAATTCAAAATTTTCCCGCTATGTTCTAAATTTGAGTTTTATTTATAACGATTAGGCCGGGATACGGAAGGTGTCGGCCAGGGTCTAGGCTGAAGGTGCCATCCCAGTATTTGCCTCGTGTGACTGAGGAAAACGTGGAAAAACCTCAATCAGGATGGTTGACCGCTGGGATTGAACCCACGGCCTTCCGAATGCTACGCAAACGCTCTACCACTGATCTACGACGGCTCGGTCAAAGTTCTAAAAAATCCCGATTAAAGAAAATTACGTCAGTACTTCTAATCTTTTGAGAATAAGGAATTTGAATTTATATCATCCTGAAAAGGCAATACTACTACTACTAATAATAATAATACTCTCTATATATAAAACAGAAATCCTGACTGACATATTAACGCCTAGGCTACAGTGTTTGAGCTCGATATTTGAAATTTACGCATAATCTGGCTTTAACTAATCTATTTCACTGATGTTCGATAAGGTAGCACAAAACGTGCATATTGCGAAAGTAGAAATAAAAAGTAATTTCTTTTTTTAAAAAAACCATGGCTGGCCTGTGATGGGATCGAACCAGATACCTTTAGAACAGCTCTCCAGTGCTTTATATACTAGACCGTATTCGAAGTCGGCTTCCGAGTCGATTGACGGTACAGGCAACAGCTAGTACTAAGAATAAATTATAAGTACCTGACCCCCACATAAGGCACTTTTGCTTTAAACAAATGTAAAGAGCGTTTCCCCTTTTCATCTTCCTATATTCTAATCTCTACCGGCAGAATTCTTTTGCAACGGAATGCCAATACTTGAGTTACATAAATTCTAGATTAAAACGGTCGGAAAATTGCCGGATCCCAACCTTTTCCCGACCACCAGGAAGTAGGTGGAGACTCGCTTATTTCCCGACCATCAAGAATAAACGGGGCCTCGCTCTTCTCTCGACCATCAGGAAATGGAAGGAAGCAGCCTTTTCCCGACCTAAGGCAATTGGCGGGTGTCCATCCTTTTCCCATCAAGTGCTGTGGGATGGTCGGAGTTTCGCCTCTATGCCGGCAAGTCAGATCAACAGCGACCCGGAATGTCCCGACGATCATACGCCACTTGCGGCTGTACGTCGACCTTCCCCTCTCTATTTCCCCGACTACTAGTTTGGGTTCTGCCTATCCCCGACGCCGCCCCGAACATTTGCCGTCTTTGTCGGCATTTGGCTTCCTGGGTGAAGCAGTCAAATCTAAGGCTGCAGTTATCTGTACTGTATATTCAAAAAATCATTCGGTTGAATTACATTCCTATCTTTCTAGCAGATTAAATATCTAATTTTAGTAGTCAGCTCACAACCAAAATTGCAACTTTTATTTCTAATTGATTTGGTCAGTACAAGCGGATTGTGTGTATATGTAGCTTCATATTACTACACTGATTGAAAGGCACACTTAACTCCCATGAACAGGTTTTTTTATTATTATTATTATTATTTTTATTATTACCAAACCACTCAAAAATAAAAACTGCCATTTCTATTATGATCTGAGAACACACACAGCTTCCTGGAGAAGACCAACTTTCAGAATTTTTTATGATGGCCTATTTAAAATGTCTTAGACCCAAATTCGGAATTTTTCCTGTAGCGAAAAAACGTTGTGTGATTCAACGCCACAGTTTTCTACACAATCATGTTGATAGTTCTAAACATCACAAGAGAAATTGCAGTCTTATATTCAGCTTCTTCCCCAAAACATGGTGACCTTCCTTAAGATACCCCATTCGCATTTGCATCGTATGGCAAAGAAAATCCGCTGGTATTGACCAAACCATTACAAAATAGAAGTTGCAACTACTGTTAGTTGGTCACATACAAAGCTTTTACGAAACCACTTTCAGATTGTTTCATTAGGACGCATATGAGAAATTTAAGCCTGAAATCCAGCATTCTTCGCAAAGGGATTCTTGAACACACACAGAAAAAAAAGTGTGAAATTTACGCCAGAAACTCTTTTGGGAGGTCTAAACATGACAACATTTTGCACAATTTAATTCAACTCCTACACCCCAAAACCTTGGTTTCAAAATGAATTTTATACAATTCGTAACTCATTTTTCAGTCTAATTTTTGGAATAAAGAAATAAATTTTCAAAGACGGGAATATACATCTTCGAAGTACACTTCAAGAGCTACCCGAAGGTTTTTAATTCAGCTCTTTAGTTCTTCTAGTTTTTGAGATATGCAGGTTTCCGTACACATCTACGGGAGTACAAAACGTCACCCATGTTCGAAATATGGTCGCCCCGGGAGATATAAAAGCATATTTCTTTCGAAAGTCGTTCTGATATCTTCAGGTATGTAGGAACCCACATACGATTTTTTTTTTCTAAAATGGTAATGTAACCTTTTTTTTTCTTCTAAAGTTGGAAGATTTGTCCAGGAATGACCTAATTTTACTATAACTAACCTACATCAATCTAATCTTTCTTATCTAAAATCACTAATGTATAAAATGGTCCACTTAGCGTGACTTAATCTTGTGGTGTCTTAACACAAATCTTGGAAATACTTTTGCTGTTCTAAAATTAGCTCAGAGTTAAAACCTTTGGTTTCTAAACCAATGCCACACGGACATGGGTTCGATCCCTGGTCAGGTCAAGCATTTTGTCCTACTTAATAAGACGATAGTAACTTCTCTTCATCAGAGAACAACGCATAGAATTTGGAACCAAGCCCGAGAGAGATTAAATCATCACCACTTCCGTATGAAAAAAGCATTTCAGAGTACTGAACTGAAAATCCTTGGAAAGAAACTAAAGTACAGTTTAGTGTCCTCATCGTTCGTGGGGATAGTGAACTTTGGGGATATTGAACTTGCGGTCTGCAACGATGATCCGACTTTGGATATTTTCCCCTTGTAACCGTATTTTCTTTTGAAAGCCTTTGACTATTTCAAGAAGGCAAATGAGAATATAGAGGCGTAACTTCCGTATGACAAATAACTGCAGACCAATACACTACAAGCAATTATTTATTGTTATTACACGATTTAACTTATTTGTAATTAACATTCACATAATATACCAACTTTCTGAATTGAATTTTGATTGAATTTATTTTAAGGCCTTTAGGCAACTATGGCTCAGGCCGTATGGATGATGACGGGATGAATTGGTGGAATGAAGAAAGTGGAGGAAACCCACGCACACGCTGTTTGTCCACCACAAAGCCCACATGGCATGAGCAGGGATCGATCCGACGACCCCTAGCACCAGAGGTGAGCGCTCTACCAACTGAGCCACCGTGACCCCATACCGACTTTGTCAACACCCACCGCCTCTCTAATGTTATATTTTAAACATAATAGTTACTTATGTCCTGAAATGATAAATGAATACATATAAAACTTATTTATTTCAATGTTTTTTTATCTACTTATTCATGCTTTGAGGAATATATCATTATAAAAATAAATTGTTCCGAACGGGGTTCGAACGCAGGACCTCTCGATTAGAAGCTTCAGCGCTCTACCACTGAGCTAACATGAACATACTTACCAAGCTCCTTCTGAAGAAACATGACTGAATTTTTGGTGTACAAGACAATTACATCCATATATGTTGCAAATGTTGTCGTTTTGTCTCCCCTTTATCTTGTTTATTGTACTATGAAACCGAAAAATATGTTTGCTGCCTTTGCTTTCATTGGAGATGTTCTTTTACGTATCGAAACATAGGTGAAAAAACCATCACGTGCTCAGATGTATGGATAATTTGGAATTACTGTATCATTACGTATTTCAATGAACGTTACTTTTCTTTTCTATACTTAATAAAATTCAACATGTCTTATTGCACTTAAAAGGAGAAAAACAGATATGCACAATTTTTTTTTCAGTTGCGAAGGTGCACCGTACCTTTGAGGGCTCGAACCTGGCATCTCTGGTTTACTGTTTCCGAAGATACCCGAAGCTAGACCTAAAGAATTTTCAGCTCAAAACAGCCTAATCAATGCGGTCAACCTTTTTGGAATAGGCTGTACATAAAAAATATAAAAAAGGATAGATGCACATACAACACAAGGTAGAAGAATCAAAATCAGTGCACTAAAATGTAGATTGAATTTTACGCGAAAGAACTATGTACAAGTGGGAATACGTATGTATATAAGAACTATGTACAATTTTATAATTTATTACCTGATCAAATAAAATTGATGAAAAATAAGGAATTTAAATGTAAATTACAGAAATCTTTAAAATATAACTGTGCGTACAATAAAAATGAAACGCAATTATTATTGTACCAATGATCCGATGAATTTAAGTTTATCATATACTGGATTATAATGTAAAGTTATACGACTATTTATAACATATATGTACATATAATCTATGCATGTAACTTCGAATTAATATATCCTTATACCACCATTTTATTGAATATATTATATTAATATTTTAGCAAATATAACATGTATGTAGAGATTTTTACTTGACAATATCTACACATCACATGTATATGATGTACAAAAGAATAATCTTCTAACCATCTCTCCCTTCCCCCAATCTCTAACATATACCAAACCCTAACTGAAGCTTGCCGTCTCTTGCTCAACCTGAGATACAAACACCTTTCCAAACTATCTGCCGTTTGTCTCAAGCCTCCAACTCCTCCCCCTTTAATTTGTCGTTCTCATCCGACCTCTCAACAATTGCAAGAGCAACCTAACCTCTGCCCCCTCAAGAGATTCAAAAGTATCAACATAAGTGAACCCACCACCTTAAGCAACCAAAAAACCCTAAATGTCCGCAGAAAATTCTCAACCTTTCTTCCCGCACACTTTTTGATACCGAACACGAAGCCCTTTCGTACAGCCTTTCCTTTTCTCCTTCCCGCCATATTGAACAAACGATCCTACTTAATGATTTCCTCTCATGCCCGTAACCTCAGATGGTACTACCACTGATCCACTCATCCCAGTCTTCAAAAATTCCTTCCTCCCTCTAGTAAAGACCCTCCCCTTCACCCTCCAAATCACCCCCCTTTTGTACTGTATATTTCCTTCCTTTCCAAACGAATTGCTAATCCTGGCTTCACTGATACGTTCCAATCACATCACAATCTCACCATTGCAGAACGAAGAGCTATCTCCAATCTTCGTTCTGATCCAAATATCCGCCTGACAAGGGAACCACGGTAGTCATGAATTACTCTAAGAATCGGAAGGCCTCAAACAACTTTCCGATCCTACCTTTTGCCGTCCCCTCGAGGAAGATCCCACCCAATCCTTCCTTAAGATCCGCAACCACCTCCAAGCGCATGGACCCCATGAGGTGCTACAGTGAGGAGGATTGGCTCTTCCACTGAAAGAATCTGAATCTGGACCAATCCCGCCCCCTCCTCACAAACCTGGCAAGTGCAATAGACCCCGCTGCAGAACCTGTCCTATTTTTGATCCCAGTCTGACCTTCATACATCTTGTAACTCACAGTCTGACCTTGATACATCTTGTAACTCACAAGACTTACTCTTTCCGGCACTTGCATATCTTCAAACCTCATTTATCTCCTATTCTGTAAACTGTTTTCCGCCTTCTACGTTGGCGAAACCCAAACTTCCCTAACAACCCGCATCAACAACCATCGCTACTCCTCCAAATCAACTTCTATAGCTCACCATACATGAACACACTTCCTATCACGGATGCATCTTTGACGAAACCTTTCGAGTCAGAATCCTGAACCCTGACTAACCTGCCAGTTAGAAAGAGATGGGAGCAGACGTACATCTCTATCCTTTCCGCTAACCATTAACCCGGCCTCAACTGCCTGTAACTCACTGCCGCGCAGTGTCTTCTTCCTTTCTCTTCTTCGTTCCTGCTCTAGTTGCACTCTTATTCTTACTCTTATTATATTTTTCATTTTGTTTTCTTTGTCCTCCCTTTCCTCTTCATCTTCATTATTATTATTACACCTCGCCTCTGATTCTTTACCCGATTATATCTCCAGGAAGTTCCTTATCTGCTCCTAGTAACCTCCACACTTTCTTCTACATTTGGTCTTGTTCTCAAACTCATCTAGTCATTTTCGCACCTGGGCACACTTTTACCCAGCAACAGTTGTAAAAATGACGTATCCTAAACAAGTCCTGCTACTGTCCGCTCTCTCCATCTTCTCTCCTACCATGTAACAAAGCTTTTGCGAAACGCAACCGCATTTCTTTTCTGTTTCTGAAGTTCCTGTACACCTGCCTTGGCATTCAAACATGTAAGTACCTTTTTTACCATCTTATATATATATATACCAGATGTATGCATAAGTTTTTGCCGGTTTTTCTGGTAAAGAAAACACGTAATTTTCAAGGGAAATTAATTTTGCTTTATTCAAAATATTGGCCATCGGCTTCTACACATTTCGCCCATCTTTCAGGTAATTGATGCATACCATGCCAGAAAAACTGCTTGTCTTTTGCGCCAAACCATTCGTCGAGCCATTTTCCAACGTCTTCGAAATTGCTGATGTGCTGCTCTGCGAGCGCGTGCCCCATTGATGCGAAGAGGTGGTAGTCAGATGGCGCCAGGTCTGGGGAGTACGGCGGGTGCGGAAGGATGTCCCATCCAAGGGATTTCAAGATGTCTTTCACTGGTTTTGCTGTGAGACTGCGCATTGTCGTGTAACACAATCACTTTGCCATGTCTTCGGGCCCATTCCGGTCGTCTTTCGATCAATGCATGATTTAAATTAATCATCTGTTGGCGATAGCGTTGTGCATTAACGGTTTCGCCGGGCTTCAAGAGTTCATAATACTACAATATCGCTCTGGTCCCACCAGACACAAAGCATGGTCGTCCTGCCGAAGCGATTTGGCCTTGGTGTTGAAGGGCCGGCTTCGCCAGGTGAAAACTACTATTTTTTCCGCTTCGGGTTTTCAAAATAAATCAATTTTTCGTCACCCGTCACAATTCGACACAAAACGGATTATCTTTCGTGGCGTTGAAGCAACATTTCACAAGTGACTTTGCGATTTTCCATTTGACGTTCATTCAAATCGTGTGGGA
>JAGDQP010029476.1:0-23337 GCA_022664845.1 Lepisma saccharinum | reverse complement strand
ATTTCATTTGTTCAAAAGCTATTTCTCAGTATGTTTCTTCAGTAATCTGAATAATAATTATACAGGCTGTGACTACTGAATCTGACGTTTTTAAATTTGAAATAGAAAGACAAAAAAATCATGTGAAGAATTTAATTTAATACATGTTATGCTATATCTCAAAGCATTTGAGGAAACTAGCGGTGCAGGCATTTTATTTATGCTTTTACACTCACTTGTTACCAACGAGTGTTCATAATTTGAAACCGTGTTTGTGAGGTGGATGCCGTTGCTTTGAACACATTCCAGGAGACGACGGTATCTAAAGTTTCGACAAATACTACGCAGAGTTTTATCAGCGATCCCAGCTGCTGTGTCGCTAAAGGCTTCCTTTCTCAAGTGGATGTCAGTAGCACATTTTTTGAAAATTTCACTTTTCATGTTGTCCAAGAAAAAAAATCGGAAGGATTCAAGTCGGGGTATTTTGAGGACTATTCAATGTCTCCTCGACGTGAGATCACCTTCTTCTGGAACGTGTTGCGAAGTAGGATCATTGAGTATGTGAACATATAGGCCATTGTCTTGAAGAAACCCTATTGTCCGGGGATCATAACTACGTCGAAGAAAATCAGGCTCCACAAACATATTGGATTTACCCCAACTTTAATCCTTGCGATGTTTTTCTTGTGGGGCTACATGAAAAGTGAAGTTTTTAAAACTTCTGCTGGTGACATCCATTCGTTGAAGGAAGCAATCAGGGATACAGTATCTGGGATTACTGATACAACTCTGCGCAGTGTTATGAGAAACTTTAGAGACTGTCTCCAGAAATGTGGTCACAGCAACGCCGCCCACCTCACAAACATAATTTTCAAAACATGAACACTTGTTGGTAAAAACTGAGTGCAAATGCCCGCCCCACTAATTTCCTACCATGCTTTGAGATCTGACATAACATGTATTAAATTCAATTCGTTACACGAACTAGTTGTCTCTCTATTTTAAATTTTAAAGCATCAGATTCAGTAGCTCCATCTTGTATTAAAACGTAAAATGCTTTATAATTATCTCTACTGTACGGTGTGTCTTTTTTCATGATTTGATTGATGAATCTCTTCATTACTTCAGAATCCTTCCTTCACTAACTAAGTAACTCTATATTGATGAGTTAACTGCTTTTCTCTATAATCTCATATTACATAGTTCAGTCCTTTCTACATTCTTAGGGCGACTCCTATGACAATATAAGAGCTAATGTGTGACAGGTCTCATTCTTGATTGTTATATTTCTGTTTCCTACTTCTTCTGTGTTTCGACCTTGATTTCTCTACGTTTACCTATAGGGCTATCACCTCGCAAGATTCTACTAGCTCGGCCGTGTTACTTTGTAATGCGTCCCCCAGCAGCAAACGCTGGGAATACATTTACTAATATTTGGAGAGTTTTTATTTAGTGTTTTGTAGTGTAGGCAGCTAAAACCCAACGTAACATTAAAGATTCGATGTAATGAACACTACAATCGCACAACTTTAGTGAAATACCCACATTATTGAACACAAGCTTTAGACGTTTTCCTGGTATTCTAGGCAGTTGTCAAGTGGGGCTGCGACGCGTAACGTACTAGGTTCGATCTCAGGTAAAAACGTATACACTTTCGCAAATATCACTATAATTACTCTATACGCAATGCAAATTATAACAAACTCTTACTTGCAGTGGGTTTTACAATGGAAAAGTTTTAGATATCTTCGTTGGGTCTGCGTTGAGATATAGTCGGTTACCCAAGAGGAGTCTAGGATGAGCATTTCCCGCCGTTAGCCAACCTTGTAGAAAAAAGGTTTGTCACCGTTACCCCAGCAAGTTTTGATAGATAGGGTCCAACCAACGATATAGATCTATATCGTATCATATTAAAGCTACACCTTCCGCGTAAATGAGCAAAGAGCTCAAGCCAATCTGTATTAGTTCCTTCCTGTCTTTTTCTATTTTTAGGTCGTTAATGCAAAGTTAAAAATTAATGGAAGGGAGGCATTACCCTGTTTAAATGTACTGAAAATCTCGAAACTATTTAACATAAAATTCGTATATGTATTGTGATTATGGAGTCGCTGTGACCAACCTTCCCTGACTAAACTAGTTTGTTCGGAATTCCAAATCGTATCAAGATATTTCACAATTCTAAGGAATATGCTAATAACTGACGGAAAAACTTGTTTCAAATGAGAAACCTCCTACCGCTTCTCATTTCTTGCCACCTCTCAGTGGTTCAACAGTTCCAGAAAATAAAAATGGGTGACTTAAAACGCGAATCAGCAAACCAAACGGAAGGTTATTTCATTTTAATGGTAGAAAATTTGCATTGTAGCAGTTGGTCTGCATGCAGTAGAGGTTTCATTGCAGATGTTACGAGGTACCTGTATGTGAGCTAGCAAATAATACTGCTCTAGTGGCTGTATGCAAACAAAGGGGTCCGGAAATTGCGGTCTTTCAAGAGATCTACATTTGAGCTCTCTCTCTCTGACGATTTTGTTTGCAGTGGAAGAACAAAGGTTTCAGTAGGTTTGATAAAAGAATAAATGTTGTGGTCAACAGCAACAGAAAGGGAAACTTCAGTAGCATCTAGTGTTTAACATTGTAAACATAGGAAACCTGTCACTCCCCGACGTGGTTCGAAAAGTTAGATTCCTGATGCTCCGAGATAAACCAAAGACAGAGAGAGAAGTGGCAAATGCAGTGAAACGTTCAGCAGCAACCGTAAATTGCGTCATTGCCCAAGATTTGCAACTGGTAAGGAAACAAACATAAAGTTCACATGCTACTCCTATGCATGTTATGGAGAAGAACACAACAACCGAAAGCTTTACGAACACTATTTTATAAGAGATCGCTGGAAATTTGTAGCTACTCCATTTATTTATTTATCTGTCGGGACGTGATAAGAAGAGTGCAATCTACTATCGTCCACGTGATTTCGGATGTTGTTCTGACTGGATACGTGAATCCACAAAACGTTTACCACACCGCTTCGTAGTTTTTGGAACTTATTGCTACAACGGAAAAATTCCCCATATGCAGAATGGACAAAAAGGCAAAAACCAAAGCAGCCTGTTACCAAGAGATATCCTGAAGCCGCTTTACCACTTTGACATCTTTTTACGTTTCTGTTCACCACACATAGTCAACGGTGACGTACTTAGATCGGATAGCACGTTAAAAGCGGTTTCATTCAATTCTTTTATAGATATCCCTGTAACCTTCACTTACTCTCCCCATAAATTTCTATATGTTGCTGAAAAGAACTTTGGTATGTAGACAGACGTAAACAAAGTGTTGATCAAAGTACTGTATGACAAAGTCTCCTGCAGTAGAAACTCAGATTATGGAGATTGCTGATAGATAGGGTCTTTACATCGAACATAACTGTTTGTAGCATGATATAAACTCTTATTTTTACTTTGGTACAGAGCACAGCAAAACAGGATTTTCCACGATTTGTCACTCTCGTAGAACTCTTGAGTAAGAATTCTCCTCTAAACTACTTACTAGGAAAAGTGATATGTTATGAGTATTTGGCGGTCTCCCCTTTCTAATCCTTGTTGTCTAATACTTATATGAGCCTCACTATCCACAAATTAGTTTAATTATAATGTGGTTATTTTCATAGCCTCAAGTGCCGAGAGTCCATAACACAGTTGGTAAAATACTTGATTCGTATTCATAAGCTGGGAGCTCGAATTATAGTATTTTTTTTCAGTCTCGCAAGACGTAAGCCGCGAATAGTATTTTTAAGCTAAACCCTAACCTACTTTCTTCCAACATCATCACTTTACCGAACTGAGGCAAAGATCCTTAAAAGTCTTATGTTCAGTTCAAATGCATAACTTCAAGTGTAGTTTTTCATGAGCTTAGCTTTGATGGTAGTATGAAATGTTTGCATGTATATCCCCATATTGTTGTTACTTTGGTTGTAGAAATTTTTATAGCATGTTCACTGTTTAACTAGTGAAAACAATTTATCATAGCATTATATGGCAAACCCTGCAGTTATTACGTATCGCGAAAGTACTTTCAGTAATTCTAGATATCACGTTTAGGATCACATCTAAATGTTGCCAGTAACAAGAAAATTGTTACTCGTTTTATAGATACCCCGTTTCATAATATATTGATTATTCTGGGTGTGTTAAAAGTTACCCAACCTACTGTTTTATTGTATGTAACAATTGAAACTAAAACAAATAGACACTGTTTTGTAGTGGTATTTAACCCTATATATTGAGAAATAATAAGAAATCAACTAACAACATATTAATAATTGTGCAGGAATGTGTCCAAAGAAGTGCTGTCAGAAAAAATCCTGTATAAAAGCTTTCATGCGCTGTAAAATCGGTAAAAATTCTATGAAAACAGCCAGAACGCCTAGAGAAACGATCAGAGGACATACCAAATCGCCAGGAAGCCCACCGTTCAGAACACCTACAAAAGGGTCAGAAATACCATCAGTTAGAACGCTCACCAAAATGGTCAGAACGCCAACCAAAACTGTGACAAAGCCCACCGAAGAGATCAAAACGACCACCGGTCAGAACGGCCTCTTATTCGATTGTTCAAACGTAAAACTTGTTATGAATCCAAGAGTCACCGGGAGGAAATTCCTACCCCGAGGATTAAAGTACCATTCCTCGGAATATTTTGAATATTTTTGTATTTCATATTCTGCAATTATTATCCACATCACTTGAAAGAAAGCTAGAGTCCAGAGTTACTTGTGAGATACAAAGTTCTTTGAATTAGGAAAGCGACTCTCGCAGAAGTTTTCACACATACATTAACCCATGTAAAAATCTCTTACCTGTGCACGCAAGAAAAGGGAAGCGTTAGTGGAATTCTAGGGCTCAAGGTTTCGATTCCCAGTGGTCAAATTATAATAAGTATTGTTTCTGGACCTTGTTTAATGAGAATTCTTTACAAATAAGTTCTTTATGTGTGCAAAGCAGTCACACAGAATATCGAAAATGTTACTTCCTTTCATGAGATGTAGATAAAAATTGCAGAATATAAGATACAGTTCTCAAAATTTCCCGGTGATATTTTTAAGCCTCCTGCCAACTTTTAACCAAATTTCTTAGGTTAAGTAGGGAATTTCCCCTGCTTAGCCCCAGAGTTCATAATTGGGTTTACGTTTAGACAATAGGACTCATGGAAGTTATGGCCGTTTTATTAGGCGTTCTGACCAGTGGGCTTTCTAGCCGTTTTTGTGGTTGTACTGAACATTTTACAAATGGACGTTCTCACCGCTTTTGCATTTGGGCGTTTTTACCGCACCGTTTTGAACCTTTTTAAAGGAAGGTTTTCTGACCAATGGGCTTTCACATCTAGATACCGTATCGATAACTTAGAGCGTAACAATTTCAATGTTCTATCGACACCTTCTTCAGTACGCTTTAAGTTATTGAATACAAGACCGCAGCATAGTTATATCCACATTCAGCATAGTTGTTTGCAGATCCCTATACTAACTTCACGAATCGTTACACAATATGACATTCGACGTCTTCGGCACGGCTTATTTTGGACAAATCATTTCAAATTTCTCTTCACAACATAGGAAGAGTTCTTTCGTATTTGAATTTATTTATCTGTAGGTATCTTTGGCTCAGGCCGGGATAGGATGGGGAAGAGGGAGTTGGAAGGTAGTCCTACAAAGCCTAGTTAGTGGATGTCATCACCGCGATTGCCTGGTATGAATGAGGAAAATCCCAGGACCTTCAGATTCCTAAGGCAACGCTCTATTAACTGAGCTACTAAGTTTTCTTCTTTCGTATTTGTCGATATCCTTTGACAAGCAGTTTGTTTCTTCGGTGTAGGACGCCACATTATTTCACAAGTCGGAGCAATGCATTGCAGTTCAAACCAAAACTAAATGTGAAAACTTCGAATCTCTTTCACAAAATTTATGCAATAAACTACTAACAATCAGAACTTAACTTTCAACTTCAAAATCACCGAGTCCACTCAAGTTGTTAATACTTTCCGGACAATTTCAAAATTGTCCGTTTTCGTTGAAAATGGTATAGCGGATTGGACGAAGGTGAAACCCATTTTCCAATATCACTTCATACGAACAATATTGCCAAAGTTCATTGTGAAAGTATGCATTTACGGACTACACTAGTAACACCACGGCACAAATCTTTTAAGCATTTAGTTAGGGACTTCTCATGTTCCATGAACATACATGCAGACTTCATAGTGACAGGGACAAATGTTATTAGCATTTAAATGTGTGAATTTGTTGCATGAATATAGGTACATAATTTATAACAAAAAATTTCCGACTCTGGCTCTAATTTTCCAATCGTGCCTCAACAATAATTTAGGTTCTATTTCCTAAAACTTCTCGATATACAGGGCTATATTTAAGTATAAGAACGGTGGCTTTGTCTGTTTTAGTTTAATAGTTTCGTACCATGAAACAGCGAGTTACGTGCCTTTTGGAACACTATTTTTATAAATCCTTTTTTAATATTATGTACTTTTGCTATTTGTTGCTTGTCTGATTAGTTAATAAATGAGAGAAATATTAAAATGAAGTTCAACACATTCAATTTGAAAATAAATTGAAGAAGATATTCACTTTATGTACAGTGAAGCCGTCCCCTCTTCGCAACTGCACATTATTCAACCAGACTGCAGACTCCTTGGAGGTTGAATGTGTGCCAGGACATGACGGTGGGCTTCCGCAACACTTCATCCTTGAAGTGTATGATTCTCTTTCACTGAAGAGCCTACACAATGTATCCAGTGATGTTCCTGTATTTTACCTTGGAGGTCTCCCCTTTGGAGCTACTTTCCTCATGGTGTTGTATGCTGTCAATCCTAAAGGCCGAAGTGAAGCAACTATTCTTGAGGATATTGCTCTGAAGGATGCTGAGAAACGAACAGGTAAAGATTACGGAAATCTCTTAGGAAATATAATATATTTCGAAATAGAAAAACATAACATTTTTAAAAAGCTAGATGACATATTCACATGTAGTATTAGAATGGAGTTAAGATTATATTTAAAATGTAAACTTAAATCAGAATTGCTCACCGACAAGCTTTGATCATTCGTCCCCACATTTTATACTGAACTAATTATAATACTTAAACTAATTTACTGAATGAAATCTATTTAGTGAGCTGATGATCTTGATGACCTTACGCCCAATTTTTAAATAAGAATTTGTAAGATTGCTGTCTGTGTTCTTACGCCTCCCATCCTTACTTAATCCGCAGCTTATGAAGGGATTTAGAAGCTAGTCTAATGCTCACAACACAGAATGTAAATATACTGAACCCATATTCGTTCTGGTTTAAATCGACGGAACAAATTGGTATTTCAAATGTTTAATTTCCTATTTCCTGGTTTCCAAACCTCAATGAGAACTCTTCGCATATATGTATTTGTGTTATAATACGTGAAAAGAAATACGTGTCTAGTAGTATCCTGAAAAGGAGTTGTTAGTGTTAAAGACGGACATATGTGTAAGCTTGAGCCTTATTGTTTTCAGTTCAAAGAGAATCTTCGTGATTCTAATGCACATTAGATCCATTCCATTCCACTACCAGCATAATTGTCACGTTGAAGAAACTTCAGAAAGGGGACATTTTACTTTCAGTTTCCCTCCAGATGTGAAAGTGACCCACAATACTAGAAAAAACCTGAATACGTCTGTGAATGGCATAAACCTTACTGCTCGTGAATCCGATCACAGTGCTGAGTGTAGCAGAATTGCCAAACTCTTTTGTGAGTTTCAGGATGCCGGTCATACAAGATATACTCATGGACCTCAAATAAGCTAGGGCTTGTACTCTTCATACGTAAACAGAAAGTAGTGGCGCCAGACGGTCGTACTTTGCCAATATAATTTTTGTGCGTTTACTCAAAATCTAATTTTCAGAACTCTAAAATGCCACAAACATTGATATTTCGATTCAAGATAGTTCGAGTCCCTAGAATCCTAACATGAATAACAGTATCGATTTAGATTTACATGCGGCTGATAGCAAGCAATTTTGGATCCAGAAATCAGTTTCAGAAACCCTGTTGTGCAGGTGTGACACGGATGTTTTAGATCTGGCGACACCGAATATTTTTGCTAATTATAATTATGGCACCATAAAACAGATTTCGCAACAAAACATCTCAGTCTATTTTTCATAAGTATATATAGAATAGTGTTTCCACAGCTTCTGGGTGTATTATTATGTAATAAACATTTCTTGGCGTTAAATGCTAAATTTAAAATTATTGTACCCATCTAGAAACTAATCGCTATGTTCTTGATCACATTTGCTCTAATCCTTTATACAAAATTGTTTACTTCTACTACGTTAACGTGGTGCAATTCGTGTAGTGTTTGAAATAAGTTCAGAAGAAAAAGTTTTATGTATTCATTGTTTATTGTTCACAGCATACAATTATGCACAAAAATGAGTTAATGTTATTTGTTACATATTTTACCAATATGCTCTGTTTAGTGTACGTGTCCGTGTTTCCTATTTTCGATGCTATGACACCTTAATTATGTACTGCATGTAAAGTAGACAATTTAGAAGATAATGCAAAATGTAATATATAATTCTACAAATGAAATTAAATGGCTAGATTTTATTTGAATGCTTTTTCATTGTGTTGAGGTGTACCTAAGTAGCTGTTGATGATAATATTTTTGAATAGAATTAGAATGTTAATTTTCTTGTAATCTTTTATTTATTATGTGATTATGTAACATTCTTGTTTCTTGGTTATTTATATTTTCGCTGTTTATTTTGCAATACAAATTTGCTCATCCAGTTTGGAATTAAAAACATTTAGAGTACTAAGAGTGAAGCTAACCTGAACTCTCATGTTCTGTCGAAATCTAATCTGAACTAAACTCAACGAAAAGAACTATATAATGGTCCCTGTTATTACACTAACTAAGTCATGTTAGTTTTAAATTATTTAAGGGTATTTTGTGAGGAACATAAGTAATGTTTTACTTACCGCACAGATATAAAAAGATATCAGATACGTAGTTTTTGTTACTCCTCTGAACTAACTACAATAGTGAACATAATTTTGTATCCTCACTCTCTTAACTAAACTATACTGGATAGCTAAGAAATGCGTTGTAAAACACTTAGTATACATATTTAGTATTGCTCGTAAAGAATCGAAGAGTAGCTACAGTCTGAATTTGGTACGAAGGTTAATTAGCAGAATCAACTAAACCTTAAGCTTAAATGTGTTCCATACAAAATTTACTCATTAAAATATACGTAATCTTCTTGTGATGCTCTATCAAAATACACTTGCATTTCGATATGCACCAAGATTAGCATATTTCATGTGGCAATCAAAAGTGTCAATAATAGAAGGTTATATCTCGATATTCATTTAAAATATATTATTTGTTGTTTCGGACTTATTAGTTGATCATCCATGTTTCAAAACTTAATACTGCTGCAGATAATTAATATACGTAGCATAGTTAATAAAATCACTGCCTGACCTTTTGAGAATTAAGTTAAACTTTTCTCTTAAATCCCTCTCTCACCTCGAAAGACACTACAACGATCAGACGGGTGCGGCAAAGATTAGGTTCATTCTTAGGAGTATATCATTAATATGTTTAGCATATCTTTAGTTTGGGTTCAATCTCCTCCTACGCCTGGAATCATCACTATTACAGTTTCATGTTTATCTGAAGAAAGAGAAATACGTTGCATTGAGGTAAATCTAATGATGCCAGGAAAAGGGTCAAGAGCCGTGATGTTCATGTCCAAAAGACTGACGAAGCCTGAGAACAAAATTTGTTGCGATCCACTGCATGTTCAGAATGTCTGCTAAAATTTTGTCATAGGGTCCAAGATAGATCCTCACAGTTCTGTGATCGATGATTCTCGAGCGATCCTGGAGGGTGAATTAGTGAACTCTCTAAATGATTTCCAACTCGTTATTACAAGCGTTTACGCTGAAGCGAAAACTACAATGAGCCTTTGAACTATAAACATTATTTCAAAAGTTCACAATTACATACTCATCATGAAAATTCTTAAACGTCTACTAAAATCGAAACAAAAAATATATCGTTTGGATTTAATCTGTCATTGTTTTTTCTCAGATGCACCATGAAAAGAAATAGCGGGGTTGTGCACTGAAATAAAGCCGATGTCTAACGCTTTATTCCGTCTACCACGGACTGTGTTTAACGTATGGCACAAGTAAATTTGATTAACTTAATGTACTAAATGTCATTCGTAGTTACTGTGATTGCTTAATGATACTTGCTTAATTAAATATGGCCATTCATTAAGTTGCGAACGGACGTAATTCACGGTCCTTTCTTCTCAAATAAAGGAACCATGAAACGTGTGGTGCAAAATGGACCAATGGTGGTTTAGTTCATCTCAAATTTCTCTATGTGATGCGAGACGGAAAGTAACTTGGAATGTCTTTGAACTTTCTGATTCAACTACTGATTTTGGATATAAAATTGAATATCCTCAACGAAGATAGCTAGTAATTCTGCCCTTGAATTACAGGCTGTTCTTACGACTTTCATATATATGTCTACGGAACTTTAGATATCAAACATATACAAAGTAATTCAGCTGTTCAAATATGGACAACGAACTTTCTTAGATTACTATACTTGTTTGTGTTACCTTGCTACAGGACACATGTGCTATTAACAATACTTTTAATCTGATTTACACACATTAGAATGTATGCATTCCTAAGTAGTAAAAGACTTGTATTAAAATTATTCTTCTGCACTACAACTTTTATTGAAATAACTAAATTATAACAGTGTTCACATCCCTTTCAAAAGTATGTAGGATTTGAAATATGATTCAAATATTTGTGGAAACACTAAAATTATTTCTTAACCATTTTCTTTTCCAGAATCGGTTTCCACAGAAGACTCAAATTCATTAAGTGTTTTACCGTTAGTGGCCCTACTAGTTGGTGCTATGTTAGCATTGCTCTCTATTGTGTTTGTGGTAGTGTTGGCAGTACGCAGGCGCAGACAAACTCCTCTAGAGAAAAAGCCATATCATGTAGATATAAATCATGATCATTTTGTTGTATCTTATCCTCTAAAGACTGTACCTAGCAACGATAGTTGCGGAGATGATCGACAACCAGATATTCTCAGCACACCATACGGTAGGTGAATTTCTTTCCTAATGTCAGAAGCAGTATTTCTTAATGTTTAATATACTGAAATACTTTCTTTGTAACTTATGATGTTAAGGGTATAATTGCACTCATAACTGTCTCAAAATCGATCTGATCAAATATTACAGGTTACGAAATCAGGTACATACGCGTAAATACTTTAATTATGTAATCTTATATAAAAATTAAAGTGCTGTGTTTGTATTAAAATCACACCAAAAGGGCTTGACCGAATATAATAATTTTTCGCATAAGATCAAATATTGGATCCGTTTGTGAAGTTATCATATCAATCGCCATCTTGGATTCAAAATAGCCGCCCAAAAACATTTTTTCCACACCGTTCTAGCTATAGGAATGAAATTTGGTATGAGGGTATCTCAAGAAAAGTCTCAGAAAAGATTAAAATACTTTGGAAACGTCACTACCTTGGATTCAAAATGGGTGAGATCTTTATTCACCCTGCACCAATGGACGGGTAAATCAACTAGTTATTTTTAAAAACAAGTTAGTAAAGAAACATTTATATTGTGGTTGACTTAAATCACAATTTAAGGTGTTATGTAAAGAAATCAAAACAAAGATAGTCGATAAGGGAGAATCAGAGGGCAGCAATTTTTATACGCTAAGTCCGATACATTCCGTTGGAACCAGAAACATAACAAAACGCATGTCATTCCTCTAGTTTGATGTCAAATTCATGCAACGCCATTTCGTTTTTTCCTAAAATTGTTGGTAATCGTTGTATCGATATATGTTATTTCATTCATTATGCTTCCTTTAGCAATACCGTTTGCTCTTAAATTCGTGGTCACAAACGATAAAGCTTCATGTTGAAGAAAATACCTGTTCTTCTTTGATTTCATCAAGGATTCTAGCGTCAGTGACCCTGCTAGAAACATTTGAGTTGTATGTAGGGCAAACATTCTAGACTTTCTTATTTAATAGACGAGAGTTTTTGAATTAAATATCAGTTATCGCAGCTATCGTCCTTCAAATTTTGATAAAAAACTGTCTCAACACTTTATTACATGAGGATTCCCACCAAATTACCATTGGATTAAGATCAGAACAATGGTATGACTTTTGCAATGTATGGGCAAGGTCCTACAGCTGGGCCTGTATGGGGTCTTACAATGTCGCTGACGACAACAAAAGTCAGCGTTACCATTTTCGTTTATTATCACAGAGCTTCTGACCTTGTAACTAACGACAATTCTTTCCTCGCATTGTTAGAAATGATGAGAAGAAGGAAAACTTGTATTGTCCCTTAAAGGCGAACTAGACCTTGAACGCACACAAGACAATGCTGTTTCTGTACACGAAGTGTGTTTCAGAAACATATTCATAACTTTTTGAGAGTATTCTAATAAAATCCACTATCTGGTGAAAGCAATTCAAAGGGATGATTATTGTAATCAATATGATATGCTATTGATCCATGTTAGCTCAAGACCACACAATCAGCAACCTAAATAATTACTTAGGTCTTCAAGTTACCCGGCCCTCGTTGTCGTCGCGGACTTCGGATCGGCCATGGGTAGATCCGTATGTTCGAACCTCGCTGCCGACCACCTTGACTGAGATTTACAAGTATCTCCTCAGTTTCACCAACCGAATGCCCGGAGATCCTGGTCAATATCTTCCTATACGCCACCTAACCGATCCCAGAGTGAGCTAAAGATTCCAAACAATCTTAAGTAATTTCGAAACTCAATTCATTCAGACCTGGTCGTAACAGAGTTGTGTCTGTTGTGCTCTCTCATACTCTGCGTAAGTGAGTTCTTCAATCGATGAATAATTTCTTCCTGGCACAGTTTGTGTAATCTTTAATCAAAAACTAAGTTGTTAACAAAGTTATTTGGGAAATGTTACTAACCATGGAGAAGAATATGTGATTGACGGAATTTCCTATGTTTCATGTTTTATGACTTGTAAGTGGCATCAAATGTTTCAATGTCTACATCAACCCATTACCTTATTTACGAGGTTTTCATGTACTTTTTGAGATGCTGAAGTATGTTTATACTCCATGTTATCAGCAAGTAACACTTCTCGTAGAAATTGTTTCCATACTTGGCGAAACAGTTGAAGAAAATATTTTTATTCAACGGCAGTTTAAATAGAACTTGTACGGTCTTGAATTTTAGGATTCGTTTGATAATTCTAGATCTGAAAGAAAAAGCAGCGACGATTCTTTCTTGAATGTTTTAGATTCTTGTTACATCAGTAGGGTAATGTAATGGAAAATATAATACTAGTAATATGTTTCAGTAATAATTGACCTCCATTTACATTAATTCTACAACAAAATAACAAAAGTTTTCAAACTTATTTTATTAGCCTATTTTTAAAATAAAGTGCAATAGGATACAAATTAAAAACTTCTTACAAGAGTGGATGAGAAGATGAACTTTCTGCAGAACATAATACGGATAAAACCTAATTAGATATGTCATATAATGAAAGGAAATGGAAATCTTCCTCAAGTTTTGGAAGAAAGAGTAAAGGATGAGAGAAAGAGAGGGGGAATAAAAATAAGAAAGGTTGATAATCTGAAGGGCAGAAGGAGTTACAAAACTCTCAAACCAAGAGAAAAAACTGGAGTTTTCTAATACTGCACTAAAAAGAAAGAAATATTTTTTGTTTATTATAATCGAAACAAATTACTTCCTTCGTCTACATAATCATTTTGCTTTCAGTATATTTTTGTATCTTTTTCGAACGTAATTACGAACGAATTAATGTTGTCATGAAAAAATCGTTTTGCTATTGAGGAAGCATTACTTTCAAGTCCGTCCTACGTAAAAGTGTTCACCCTTCCTCAGGAGCAACTGAAGAGCTACAATGCACAAGCTACCAAATCAGGATTCTGAGTTGAATTATTGTAGCTTTCTGGATTTTCTTCATTTGTAGCTGTGATTGAAGGTTCACGATCTTAGTTTTTTTTATTTGCTCTTCAGTAGTTTATATGTAGATGTTAAGAAAATACACGGTTTAGCTTCTTGATGATTAGTTTTTTTTAATTATGTTGTTAGTGATAGCGTTGAACATGTAACTTAAGCTACCACTAAAGACTAGTTGTAGAAACATATATTGCTTGTACACATTATATACCACATGACTATAGACTTTAGTAATAAAGATTTATTTATTTCTGATGCAAGCCACAATACTTACCGAACACCGTATCTTAGTAGAGCATTGACTTTTCATTTTGAAAGCTTCGACTTCGATCCCAGCAGCCGAAAATCCTGACAGGTTTTTCAACGATTTTCCCTCACTCATAAAGTGGTATGGTACATTCTACCCTTCAACTTAGGCCAGGACTGACTCCTTCCAGCATCATTTCCTCTACTTTATGGCAACCTCAGCCTTGCATACCTAAAGGCAATAAATCAATTTAATTTCATTTAAGTGCATCATGTATGTACCACTTTCATTCACATACCGCAGGATGTATTAAAATTCATTACCAACACAAGTACACAATATAATTTCCATGAACAGAATGTTTTTCTAAATAAAGCAAACACGATATGTACGAAATTAAGCTTTTATAAACTAAGATATTCTAACCATGATAACAAACCAAACTTGACATTAAGCGAATTTATAACATAAAAATATTAAATTTTGTAACAATGAAAACATTATTATTAAATTTTAAAATAATTTCCCAATTGTCTATATGCTTTCTTTATGTGTATTTTTATCTCTATGACAGCATGCTTAAAAATGTAATGTTATTAAGCAACGATTACAGGGATAGTCACAATTATGTGGTAAATTTCAGATCTGACCGCAGAATCAATGGATCGAAGTGAGTTGTTGCTCGAAAAACGGACCTATTCAGACAACAATTTCCAAACTACTATCGTTCGAGCGATTGAACCAAATTCCCTCCAACCAAAAGTCGAACGATTCTCAGGAACTTTCGTAAGTAAATTTCATTCAGTGATATGTCTAGTGTATGCTTCATTATTTCGGTCATTTCACTCTAGTATTCGTACTCAATTACTATCATATATATATCTTCATCTTAAGACGATGAAATGTTAAGGGAGTAATGAGAAAATCTCTCGATGTATGAATAATATCAACAAGATTAGTTAGTTTCGCAGTAGCTTTTTTAAATATGTACACTTTATGCTCAAGAATCATGTCAGATGAGTGACGTGGAACTACAGTTTAATAATTATACAAAAATATTTTTACGATATGAAGTATAGTTAGAAAACGATGTTGTGTCGTGTGAACTGCTTTCTAAACAAACGTTTTGGTAAATTTGGTTATTTATAATGCTTTCTTTCAGCTCCTACGCCTACAATATTAAACTATCTACATAATCTATTAACTATCTTTGTTTAGTTGTCATTAATTAAAGTAATGTAGACTTACTGTGCTATTATATCTATCCAATGTTAGGTTAACTTAATGTAAGGTTAATTTTTTAACTTGGCTGCTGATAAACTAAACGTTTTAAACATGTGATTACCCTACATGCAATTACCCCAAAATCTAAAGAATCAATATTCATAAAATTTGATCTTTGTTGTCTATTGCAATAGTTTAAAACAACAAAACGTTGGATGAAAAGCCTCCTGGAGGATATTATAGTCAGTGCGATGAACGGGAATTGTGGTTAAATTGTAACAGGAATAGGAATTACGTGCTTCGAAAAATATCAAGAATGGTATTTGAAGGAACAAACCTGTAAAATTCGTTCTACTATGAAAGTTTAGGCTAATAATCATCATTGCGCATTTAGAGTAGGTTCGAACCCTGTTACGGACTGCCTGCTTGGTTGATTTGTAGCTGTTATTTAGTTTCTCTTGTTGAATGTTCTTTTGATAATAATGATAAGACCTTGACACTCTCAATGCGTTACATGAAGTATCGTAGTACAGGGAGGGAAGCCATGTTTCAGATTTAATATGGAATTAAGTCTCAAATGATTACAGTCTAAAAACTCGAGTTTGAACTAAAATTAACTTTTTTCAAACGATGGCAAAACTTTTTTAACGATGGCATTTCGTTAAAAATGTTACAATTATTTTCCCATCCAAAATTTCTCAACTTCTATACAAGGACCAGATTGCTACAGAAATTAATTGTATTTCTTATTTGGATAAAATTCTACAATGTGCATTTAATCTTAAAGTTATGTTTCACACTTCCAATTTATTCTTTTCTTTAAATCTTTTCTCCGTGAGACTTAATTCTGTTTATACAACAATCAGCATTCGAATGCTCAATATATGAATCTTAGAACAAGGATTTTAAATTAACCCCTGAGGAACATGGAATAGAACTCAAATATATAGGTTCCATAATGCAATACAAAGAAATGCAGAAAAAAAGAAATTAACCTACTTTCAAACTAATAAATGTTTAATCAGAATTAAAGTCTCTTTAGGTACTCCGAGTTTACAGAAAGATAAAATAGTATGAATGGGTCTTACTAAAACCTCGTAGTTATATCTTTAATTAAATGAAATATAAATACTTCGAAAAGATTGAAGGATGTAAATAGCATTTACACCATTACGTACCGACACGTAGTGTCACATGACGTTTTAATAGTTATGTGCAAATTTGCCGTTAGAAATGCCTCAGATGCAAAAGTTTAGGGTCCTACATTACGCAAAGTTTGAAATACCATAGGTCAATACAGATTTTGGAAAGACGAACGACGAAAGTTTCATAATCAAAATTATTTGTCTTCCTAGTGATTAAAAGTTTCAAATTATAAGAATCTGCATTAAGCATTCTATTAGAAGACATTGCGTAATATTTTAAGAGTACATATAATTTTTATCGTTCAATATTACAGAGTCCAGATGATAAATATTTGGTAAATCATTCACCTACTAAATTTAGTTGACATGTTCTTGTTGAACGTTTTACTAAAAATCAGACCTGGTTTCAGAATGAATCCTAATATGTATTTGTCAATCTTCTCATTTAAAAGAGTTACATACCTAATGTTTGTTCATTAGCAATGCAACCCTGAATGAGAAAGAGACAAAGATAGGAAATTAATAATTTCCTTCTACAAACCAGAAGATTCAACAATCTTAATATTTTCCACTTCAGGTGCCACCAGAGATGTGTGGTGTAACGTCAGAACGTCACGGGACTCTAACACATAGCAGAAGCAGGGAAGACAAAAGGGCAAGCAATTTCGAATTAAATGGTGTCCTAATAAAGGAAAAACTTATGTCAAACCAAATTCCGGAAAGTTGCGTATAGGTAAGGTATATTATGAATGACGAAAATGTGATAATTGAATTCTATATTTTCAAAATGGCGTCAGTCCAGTAATGCAAGTGTTTGGAAAATTGAGATTCAATGGTAGACAACTGATTCTGAGTCATGAATTTGTAGCGTTATTGTAATATGTGAATATGTTAACGGTCAGTAAAAGTTGGGAACTGATACACTTTTAAAAGAAATTGAAAAAGTACAGAAATCACGTTTATTTCTCTTTATTTGCCATTCGTTTCATTTTATTTGTATTACTTTATATTTCTAAGCTAACATAATGTTGATTGCATTCATTATAAATTAGATTCTCTTAAAACTCTGTAACACTTATTTTCCAGTAAGACAAAAACCATAAACTGACAGTAAGTTTAGTTATTGGCTGAGTTTTCGTTGTTCACCGGCCACTAAAAATTTATCATGGTATTCTAAGTACTCGTGAGACAGATAACGATTTAGTTTTTCCAAATTCTTAATTTTATTTCACTCGATGCAAATGTTCCAGATGGATGATTTCGTGTTCTTATGTATGAGGTTCTTACTGATGCTGTCAAAACTATTAATATCAATATAAATTTAACGCAATTGGTTTAATTTTAATACCACTACATGCGGCTATCACTTTCTTTCCTAAAACACTGTAAAAGTAAAAATAGCAAAATTGTGGACTGATGATATTTTAGAAATACACGATTCAATTATAATTAAAAATATTATATACGACATAATTTTGCAAAGTTTTACTTTTGATGATAGTTTTCCAATATTTTGAACAGTAAATTCTTCCTTTCATGCTTAGTTGAAGTTAACTTTACTTTTTGGTGAGGAAGTCGTCAAGTTTCTGTCTTTTCATGTTCAAGTTAGTAGAGCATTCATCCTACTACTAGAAATAAATACTATCATTAGTAGTAGCAGCAGTGTTTATTATTATTTTTATACTTTTATCCATTTATATATTTAGTTTGCATGCAAGAATGTTCTGGGGCATGATTGCTTTAAATAGCTATTGCACTCACGAGTTCAATAGCCCTTACTAGCATACATGCATTGTTCTAAATGAGACCATTCATTTGCGTCATGGTGACGAAATCCGCTCATATATACCCAACGTGGTATTAGAATACCATTCAAAATGTTATATGGTAATATCGTAATACTCCTGAGTTCTTGATGAAATACATCTGTGAATACTTACCCTTTTCTGTCAATGTACATGTTTTGGGAACTGGACTCGTGTTCATTGATATTTTAATGGAATTAATTATCTTTTCCAGGCACTATTATATTCTCTACAAAATTATCCCAACAACATTTGATTCTCGTACTTGTCCAATGAAATTTGACAGCCAACATAATATTGTAATCAGCTTTTTCGACGTTCCTTGAAAGTTAAAGAATCCAACAAGAAACAGAGTATGTAAGGGAGGAAGATCAAAAGCCATCAAACTACACGACGGAGATTAATCTGGATAGGAGCAACCTATTCCGGAGATAGCATATATTTTACTTTTGTATTGAGATGACAGATGAGAAGCTGGAATTAAAATTGGTAAGTTGAAACCAATATGTCTTGATTTTAAGGTCTTAGGTCTTTAAGGCATAGAGTGAAAGGTCTTAGCAATGCATAGAGTGATAGATAGAAATAGTTTATAATGCTTCTGGGCATTGTTTTTAAAGTCGAGTGATAACTATACTTTTTACATGCAGAGTGATAGCTGGTAGTTTTAATGCAGAGTGATAGCTAGGCATTGTTTTAGTGCATAATGATAGCTAGACATTGTTTTTAATGCAAATTGATAGCTAGACTTTGTTTTAGTGTGAATCGATGGAGAAGCATTACTTTTATTGCATAGAATGATAGCTACATCGTGCTTTCAATGCACAGAGTAATAACTAGACACGGAAATACTTATTTGGTCGATCCCATTTGATGTGGTAATAGTCTTTCTTGTAAAATTCCAACAACGTGATCTCAAGATTTGAAGAAACTAGAATGCACAGTGAATGTCAAACAGACGACACTGAGAAATAAATCATAACCTGAGACCGTTTCATTATATATTAAAAAATAATATTTAAAAATCATCTTATTTTCTTGATTGTGATTGTAATTTCATTCGAAAATTTCATAGGCAAGATTGCATTTCTTATCAATGAGATATTTTCAGCACGTGCAGTTTAATATGCATAAGTCAAACCTATATAGAGATTCTCTTTGCTTCAGAATCAAATCAAAATGTCACCAAAACTCTAAAATAGGTACACAGTTGCAGTACATAACCTCAAGAGTTTACGAAAGAGTAAGCTTATTTATTTCTTAACTAATTTTTTGAATGATTCGACAACCGTCCTTCAGATAGAAAGACGACAAGTAAAATTTACATGTTACTGTGTCTTTACTAGTAACAGTCCCGCTATTATGTAAGACACTTTTAACTCGTAATTAAATCTTAGTGTCATATTTTCGTGGTAAATTTTTGTAGTGTTTCTACGTTGCAGTGGAACGTGAATGGATGAGAATAAAAATATAAACGTACCGTAATGATAGTTTCTAATAGCTTGAGGGGAAACTGTATTGTTTCACGCCTAGTGGCGTAACTAACTGGCTCTGTACCCCATCACAACTTTCAGTTGGTTCACCCTTACTCACTCTTTTACTATTCGTGAGTCACGATATTTGCATCCCTGAAGTTCGTGCGCCCTCCTCCACCGCGTTCGATGCGATGGTGTATTTTACATCTCTGTTCACGCATAATGTTCTATGCTTTTAACGAGCGGCCATGAATCAGATAATGGTGCAATGGTCTTGGATTCTAATCCAACTACCGCTCGACCTGACTGAGGTTCCTTCAATTGTTTCTCACCTATATGACGCTAATGCCAAAAATGTATCTTGAAACTAGGCCCTGATTATCTTAGTTTCCACATTCTACTCTTCTAACTTATCCCAGCCGGAACCAAAGATACTTGAAGGTAGGGTTACCAACCGTCCAGTTTTTGCCGGACAGGTCCGGCTTTTTGACCTTTTCAGAAATGTCAGGCCGGCATTTGTCTTTCTCTTGGGAAAGTCCGGCATTCCAAAAATAAAATTAGAAAGACATTACTACACCTAAATCTGCATTATTTGTGTTATTTACGGTAAACTTTATGGTCACGAGCGGTAATTTGTCACATTTATGAACTACTAGGATTCGTGGTTGGTAGTACATACTCTCGGTATAGCACTCAACTATTTTTGTCTCCGTTTGCGAAATTACGAAAATTACAAAAAACAAATGGTAAGAACTAGCACATCAGCAAGTAATATTTTTGTCTTTAACCTCTCCAAAACTTTCACCACTAAATAAAAAGGTACTTAATGAACGTAATTGTGTCTTTAAAAATTATTCATTGTGTCCGGCAATTTTTCAAAATGTCCGGCTTGTTTCGGAGTTTTGTCCTGCATTTGACAATTTCCATTTGGTAACCCTACTTAAAGATAGCATGTTTAATTCAATTCAGTATCTTTGCTTGACTCTTTTACCTACTATTGGATAGCAACTGTAGCCTAGGACTGTCACAATCCCATGATATGGCGTTCTTTAGCGAGCATTTTTCTGAGGACATAGAAAGGGAAGATAATGGCTAGATGCCATGCTACTCTGATGGGACTTGACAATCCCTTTAAAAATGTCATTGAAGATGGCCAGCATGAGCGGGGCTCAAACCAGTATCACTTCTTCAGCGATTGTAACACTCAACTACGCGGGCGTTGAGTGATGAGAAATATTGTATTATAAATTTATTACTGTATTTGTGCAAAAAAATTGCACAGAGTTCAGTTAGGCAGTCATAATCGTATAAATGTAATGGAATAGTTTTAGTTTTCGTTTTTCTCTCCAGTTATGAAGAAAGAAATATTTCTTTGGATGATAGAAATCGTATTTGTTGAAAGTAATACAAATATTCCTGTATTCTTTGAACCTAATGCACTTCTTTGTTCTATAGATGCTCTCGTGCTTCTGGCAAAAGAAAACTGACTTCCACGAAGGCTAAACTGTAAAGGGTGCTATTTTTACAAAATGGAGAATGGAATCGAATACAGCAGGCCACCACAATAAAGATCTTCAATCCTAAATGAGAACTGAACACTAATTACGTCTGACAGATACGTGCTAATGACAGGTACGTATTATTTATTAATGCTACATGCTTTGTCTTTTTATAACACTTTCTATCAAAGCAAACACAATATTATATACTAGAATGACGTCTGTTTCTCCTTACCCGATAAAAAGCTTAACCCCGAGTATAGTCACGCTTCTATATCTATTTATTTATATTTTCGCATAAATATCGATATTTACAATTGTCTGTCTAATTCATCTAAAAGCGGTACATTTAAAAGTGGTATCTTAACTTGAAAGAGTACTTTTATTCATAACGTTTTTGTAATTTCAATACACCACATTATTTTGATGTTCTCATGTAATGACTATTGATGTTTTGTTATGAACTCAGTCTAGATAGTTATAAAATAATGTTAAAATTTCTTTCCATTTCACATTATTGAGTTGTGTCCTATCCATGAACAGCACTAAGGAAACCATATAGTGTCCGCCATCAGAATCACTTGTTCCCTTTTGATACTTTGTTCTTTTTAAGATCATTTTTTGTAGATGAATTCTACTTGTAGCAAATTGAATTTTACAACTCAAGTACTGTTATAACAGTCTTTTGCAACACGTAGATATTAGAATTTAAAATGTGACGTCATCGTATGGACACAGTGTTGCCAACATGATATCAAATTTTACTTTTTCAAAGAGAATTGAGTCAGTTTATTAAGTATTTACTGTGTCCTAATGACAATAGTCATTCAATAGAAGACCAGAATTATATCTTTGAAAATTGTGATTGATATATAATATTGAACAATTAAAATATTTATTTCGGACATTTATTCTCGTATATAATTAACAGTTGGCAACTTTGCGTTATTTGTCTCGCATGTGATGTATCTCATTAATAAGGCACATGTAATATCAAGTAGACCTAAACCCAGGTGGTACCATTTAAGGAAATTAAACCTTATATCAACTTCAAAGCACTGTCAACGAAATGACATTACGTTTTAAATTCTAATAAAAATCAAGTTTCATAAAATTAATTTTACTTCAATCGTTTGTGATTTATCGATAAATATAAGTTTCATTTATGATTGTGAGAGTTTCATTTTCGACTCGAATAAAAACAAAGTAGATGTTGATTTCTTGGCTTACTGACTGATTTATTGATTGGTTGATTGATTGATTAGCTGACTGACTAATTGATTGGTTGAGTGACTGGTTAATTTATTAGTTGATGATCGACTGGCCGACTGACTGACTGATTGATTGATTCATTCATTCATTCATTAGAAATAAAGATAAAGATCGATTGACTGATTGATTGATTCATTCATTCATTCATTGACTAGAAACATACATAAAGAAGCCACAGGAATTCGTTGTAGACAAGATTAAATCCCCTAATAATATTGAAAACTAATAATAATAACTAGCATAAAGCAACAAGGCAGATTGGTAATAAATCACGGTTGGTTAACTACTAAACTATTATCTGTTCTTAAAACAGTTTAAACAAAACGTAAAGCTTCTATATCTTTCTGAATTAAAATGTCTCGGCAATATTTAAATTATAAATTTTGTAATCATTTACCCAATTATGCGAGAGTCTAATATTTAAGTTTCGTTTATCTTTTCTAGGATACTGGAATGCTCATCAACCTGCTTACAACCCCTGTAACTGGAACGCAAAGTTGGAGTAACAAGATTTTACATACGTATATTTTATAGACGATCTTGTTGATACCACTTGTTAAAAGCTTAACATAA
>JAGDQP010029475.1:7735-19085 GCA_022664845.1 Lepisma saccharinum | reverse complement strand
AAGTAGTTCCAAGATGCCATTTAATATCGAAGTTGCGGAAAGTAGTTCCAAGATGCCATGCCAAACTGAAGCAAAGCACACCTCTTTGTTATAACATTTCAAGTTACAAAGTCTTATGTTGCAGAGGCTACCACTCCTAAAGCAGGATTTAAATTGCTCGACCATCCGGCTTATTCACCGGAACTAATTCCCAATGATTGAAGACTGTTGTTCTCAGGACTGAATAGGAGAAAATATGAAGACAAAACGAAATTAAATAATAAAGGCTACAATTAGTGGTTTGCCAAGTTTGAATAATCGTTCCTTCAAGGAGCAATGTCATCGATGGGAGAAATGCCATAACACCAACAGTGAGAGACTCGAGGGAAAGGAAACGCCATATCCCAACTCAAAGGAGTTATATAAAACATTTAGCCGCCTCTACAATGAAAGAGAACGCTAGAAGTTTCAAGCATATGAATGGAGTGTGGAACAGAACGACATATCACAACTCAGTAACAATTTCACAACACATTCATAGATAAAAGAGGTGTGCGCTTTCCAAAGAGAAAAATAGGGTGAAATGAAACTGTAAACTACCTTTTAAAAGGCTGAACATTGAAACCAAAGAATATGCTTCTGTTTGACAAAGTTTGTTTCTGTGGATCATACTGAAAAATATCCTCCAATTGTCCTTTATTTCAGATACGAGGGTCGTCCGAATAGTTCGTGTCCCGACCCTCTTGCCATTGATACCCAAACTTGAAATTTATTGTACATTTAGGCTAATGGTTGGGAATCAAATGGCAAGAGGATCGGGATACGAACTTTTTGGACAACCCTTGTACACGATCCTCCTCTGGAAAATAAAATGATAATCTGGTAATCATGAAAGATTTGTTCAAATAAACGGAGAGTGTACACTGTACAGAACTCATATATATATATCATCATCATCATCATATTCAGCCGTTTTCTATCCACTGCTGGATGAAGGCCTCCCCCTTTTCTTTCCACATATCTCGGTCTGCTGATATCCTCATCCATGTAGCTCCTGAAAAACGCTTGATTTCATCTACCCATCTTACATTTGGAATATATATATATATATATAAATATCGTTGCAAATTTACAAGATACAATAAAGTTCATGAACTACTGTAAATTCGTTGGGTATTTGTTGTTGAATTCATGATCAAATAAAAATACGATTGAATGTAAAAGTGTTTTAATTTCTTTTCTTAGTATTTTAGTGTATTCAAATTTTACAATATAAAACAAAAAAAAACAACAACATGCATTATATCAGATTGTAACAAAAATACTTGTAAGTTCCAATGTGAAACATTTTCATTGCTCTTTTACACTTGGATCACAGGGCAATGTGCATAAAAGTTTTAGTTCCGCTGAGTTCCTTGCTTCGCATTTTGTAATTACAAACAACAACTCTTTAGACTAGTTATATCAACAGGCTTTGGTGTTCTTTTCAACTTCGATAGTTTCAAGGAGAAAATTACTTAACCTTACAACCTAACCTAAAATCCTTGCTCAATTAACTCCAAGTTAACACTGTGTTGCAGAGGATGCCCACGGAACTACAGCAAGCAGCATGTAATATACAAACAAGATTGAAACAGCACACAAACAACGTTCTTTGCTTTTCAAGTTTCGAAAATAATAACCGCAGTAGTTGTAACATATATTTTCTTTACATATAGAAATTAATTTCATTAAAATCTCACACACAACTTTTCTTACTCAACTGTATAAAACTAGTCGTAACTGAGAATGTATACAATACACTCAATAATCGTATTCATAGGTCAAACCATTAAAATTCTGTGTCCTTTAGTAGACCCCTACCTAATCAGGCGTTCCTTTCTGATCTTTAAACTTAATCCAACCTAATTAATCTCTGTCATTCAATACTATGTTACTGTAATACATGATTACAAATAATTGTTTCCTTGACCTGTGACAGATCTGGTTCAGAAAAAAAAAAGAACACTCAGTTCAAGTAATACCAATACCTAATTTGCGTATATATCTTACCATGAGCCACACGACGTTTCGGAAGACTCGGATCTCATTTTCAAATACAATAAATAACGTAAATAAGATTACAAAACTATTTTAGCCACATTCTATATTGTATTCAAGAAGCCGACCTATTTTTTTTTTATTCTCCGAACATTATGACAAAGAATAAGACACAAGTTCAAATTCTTTGGTAAGGTGATTCGGTACTATATTCCCTTCCATACAAAAGAAAGGAAAACACGCACACAGTTGTCTTGTGTGAAATTATGGTATATATATATATATTCTATATGAATATCAACTCATAACCAGTGATCAATTTTTAATGGGTCTTTTCACTATTCTAAATTTCACTAGGTTCTTTTAAAAATATCTCCATAAAAAGTACACGTACAACAAAAAAACATTATTCATAAAAATATATATATACATCTGATAATATGACTGGAGACCACCTGAGTTTAAACTTGGATGGTGGTTAAAGCACACACATTGCATATATGAATGGTTCATCTTCAAATGGCTCAGCATTATTGGAAGATAAAACACATGTTTACAATAACAAATCTGTAGTTATACATTCGACAAAACTGCTTAAACAGATAATATGCTATTCGAAGCACTGAGGTATTTACGGCCTGTACTTTGCATGTTAAGCACGAACATTGCTTTCTTTCTTTAGGGCCATATTACACTTTTCTGTTTCCAATAAAGAAGTCAACCAGGACACTCTCTTTTCATGCGTTGAGTTTAAAAGCATGGTTCATTGTTACTCTTCTTTTATTGGTGTTAGCTAAGTTATCAATAATAATTATAAAAGATATACTGAATGTCGATAATGAAGACCATCCTTAGTTTTAAAAACAAACTATTTAGAGGTCAAGTACAATTATTATTCCAGTAATTCCAAAATCTGAAACATTCGAACTAGGAATTTAGGTTAGATCAGACTGATTCACATTATCGCTTATTTGTAATGAATGGCGAAGAGAATTTCATACATCTTTAATCAGTGGTTACGATCATTCGATTACAAATACTCTTAAAAGGTCAAGATTTTGACGCCAGCTTCTGAAACAATGACCAAATGTATAAACAGAACATACTCCACTTCCTACGGACAGTTACATGTTCTCCTAAGTGTAACATTATGCAATTTAAACAAACATTAGGCCCTATTTCAGTCACGGTCGTAGATAATTATTATCACGGTCGTAGATAATTATAATTATTATCACGGTCGTAGATAATTATAATTATTATCACGGTCGTAGATAAATTATAAGGCAATATTCACCACCTCACAGTATTTCAGAACTTGTAACGTTCTTTTGCAATTCTAATAACCGTATTATCGTTTTTCTGTTGGTTGAAATCAGTGGAGAAGTTCTACATGTCGCAATTAACTTAGTTCTGTAAATTAGACTATGTTTCTTATCTAAAATGGATTTGCTTTTTATTCCAATGATAGAACTCAGACAGAAACTACAGTAATGAAGTGGAAGTCATAATTTGTTACCCAGTAGTTAACTTTCTTGCATATTTTTATTTTTAGTAGGAGACATGTAGCAAGAAACAGGTTTCTTTCCTCAAGGTACAGACAGACATCAGCACCTGAACTGATAATGTTTATCTGTCATTTAGAAACTAGGCATTGAGAAGCACGCTGTTCTTGCTTGAAAGGTACAATTATAGAATAGACTGCGTCACGCCACTGAAACTTTTCCAAGGATGTTAGAATTACAGGATATGTGAAAACAGGAACAACTAAATCCGGATCTCACAACGTTAGTTCGCCATTTTGGTGTGCACAGCCAGAATTAAAAGAGTCAATTACCAAAGAGGCATTTGGACGTATGCTTCCCTTACCTTCACGGATTAGTTTTCCACTTTCAGGCTACTAATTCCCTAATTTTTGGTCACACCAAGATGGCGGACTGGCGTTGTGATGTTCGGAATCAGGCCTGTCCTCTTAACATCTTTGGAAAATAGCATTGACGTTATAACAGGATCGTTGTATAAACAGGTTGAAAGTACCTTCTTCGTATCTTATGACAAACGATGAGGAAAATTTCAAAATCTTGCATTTGATTTAAATATAGGCACACAATTAGAACGCTTAACTGCAGACTGCTTTACGATTATGCAAAATATATTTGTGTAATAGCCATATATAGGCAGTTTAGAATTATGCATTTGTTTTTATTTTCTGACAAATTACAAGAATATAAAAATGGCACACCAAATAATTTATATCAGAAGAGGCTTCTTTAAATTACTCTTCGGGTAAATATATATGTATAGCCCTAGTTTATATGTTTTGGCAGTACCTTATATTCGATACACAAGATTGCTGCCTATTAGATATTTGCACAGGGATAATATTATATAAACCTAGTGTATAAAAAATAATTTCGTGAATAATAAATTAATTTCAGTAACACACACTTTTATATATAAAGCTGGAACACAAACAGTTGGAGACATACATGTTCAGTGCTGAATAACGAAACATACTGGCTTGAGGAAGCTCTTGACTTGGGTGAACGCAAGTTTAAAAAATGTGCAGAACTTTGTTTCGGGTATTGTAGAGTCGCTCTAGACGAAGGCGTTTTAGATTTGAAGGAATAACGTATAGGTTTCAAAAAGCGATTAATTTCTTTGAGCGAAGCCAAAAGGACATAACATTATAAAACGTGTAACAAACAAATTGGCTGCCTGCTGGACGTCTCGATATATAAAAAGTCAATATTCCATAATTCGTTAAAAGAAAAATAACATCAAATATTGAGGCAACGTAATTTCTTTGGTGGTACTCGGGAAGTGAACTGGAAGGAATCTGGTCTTGGAACAGCATCTTCTCCACCAACAGCTCCTTCCAATTCTTGTTGTTCCTGTTCCTCCTGTTCTTGTCGCCGTTGTAACCTCGGCGACTCCCTTTCACCCATCATAGTTTTCAAACACATATTTTTCTCCTTGATTCGGTATCGAACCAAAGCCTCCAAATTGAAAAGATGTTCATCCACCACTTCTGGAATTTCTGTCTTCATGAACTCTGCTAATCGAAGCAAATACTCAGCATTATGCCCACTTGGTCCACTACATTCCACAATTTGTGATGCTATCTCTACTAAAGGGGCTTCTCCTAGCCACAATTTGTTGGCCGGAGTCGCAATATACTGAAGCACTGGGAACGGAAGTACTGTTGAGTCCCGGGGAAAGAACAGTGTGAATTGGGTCATGTAGCCACCAAGTTTACACTCTCTAGTGTCCAAATATGGAAGCGCTGCTTCACCAGTTATTTGGAAGGCACGGCCCCAAACTACACCCTAGAAAGAAAAGAAAGAAAAAATGATAATTTTAAAAAACAACAACAACTTAGAAAGATTACAGAGCAAGCGAGAATAAGGGTTGCTTTTCTTGCAAGCATGTGAATAGCCAACTGAAACAAGTGTTTTAATTGGCTACTAACCCTAATCGCTAGCAACACACGCTTGCAAGGAAAGCAGCCCTAAGCTAATGCGAGTTTCAACTCAAGCGTTCACTGCATCCTTTGCTAGCGTTCTCTGCCAAATAGTCAATGGAAATGCACGCAGAAGAGGCAGTCAACGCATGCATAAAGATAAGCTTAAATCAGTTATTATTAATAGAGCTTTTATATTTATTTACGGTAAATTCGATTAACTAACAACACTAGGAGAATAAATTTACACAATGAAATAAATTAAAATGGTGAAAAGATCGCAAGATAAAATGCAAATTCTGAGTACTGTGTGTTGGAACAAACCACTTTCTTTTTCGATTATTCAGTTTGAACTTTTGAATTGATGGTATATACAACGGTTATCTAGAGCCAGATTAAGGGGGCTAGAAGGCCTAAAGGCTAGCCCCCCCCCTCCCGCAAGGAAATTAGTTACTCTTACGACCATAAAGGATATGTAACAGAGTCAATCCAGGGTCCACAAATAGATTAATTCAGCACTGGGGTTACTAGATTGACAAGTACAGAGAAGAACAGACACTGACACAAATTTTTTAAACAAATAAGAAGTTATATAATTATCTAGAGCAGCGATTCTCAACCGGTATGCCGCAAACCGAAAGAAATGAATAGATGTTTTAATATGACGTCAGCACCAGATATGAGTCTTCCTGGCGTGGCTAGATGTTTCAAGGATGGTCCTTGTAGCATAACCTAACGGTCACTACCATTAGGTATACAGCGAGCGTTTACAACTAAACGTAATGGTGTTCAGGGGTTCTTCCACGATTATCAGTTTGTGGGGGGTGCAAGTAGAGTTTTACTATAGGCTTCTATTGATTTTTAACAGTAACAGATTTTTTAAGTTGTGTGTGTGTGTTCGATTAAGGGATCTGGCAGAATCCCTGATGATGTTACAGCCCAAATTGCAAACATGGCCTGCTTATTAGGTGTTGCCTGGTCAGTACAATGACTGACTGCTTATTCTGGTTTTCGTAACCAGAGACCACTGTTTCCTTGAAATAGCTACTCACAACGCTGGGTCACCAATACCAAATATCCAGATACTCCACTGGCAATGGAGCTCGGAACCGCTCGCACTTAGGACGAGAGCGTTAACCGAGGACTCAGAAACTCTCCTTTCACAATGATATGGACTTCATCTTTAAAGAACTGTAATGTAATCTTCAGATAATTTCACTCAGTTCCTAATATTATATTCAAAGAGGAAACAAGGATACACGAAATGAAAATGGACAGACTAGTATGTTATCTATGAAATGAACAATGAATACAAATCGACTCTTCAGTTTGTTGCGTAACAGAGAGAACACCATTTTGTTCTAACTAATGCCCAAGAAGCACAATAATTTACATTTAAATCAGCTAACGGCAGCTACACGACACACCTTATCAAAATTATAGATAATTGTTGGAATTTAACGCACACACATATTCTTAAAATGTGTATCAAATGAGAAACTTGTAATAGAAGCATACACTATTCACATTTTAGTGAGCATTTCTTAGTCCATGTTCTATTAATATGCTAAATGTTTGTGATCAAAGAAGGGTTTGCAATGACTGATGACCTGATTTAAGAAGTGCGGCGACTTCTGAGAAGAAAAAAAATGAGAATGTTATGAAATTACTTAAAAATAAATTTATTATCTAATCTATTACAAATTAAATGGTAGAGTGACATCATATAGAAAGGTCAACAAAAAAAAGGTCATACTTCTTGGCTTATGAAGTGAATAACGATTTGACTTCGGTCATTTTTCTGCATTGTAATGTAGACCACGATAATTAGGCTACTTGTTACTCGTTCCAACGAGCCACAGTCCAAACAATGGATGTGACACATGGCTAGAAATGCAAGATATGGCTTACATATGCTCCCTTTCAGACCTGTTGCATAACATATTTAGTCCCTGCAATATTGCATTTAGGTCAGAAAGATACTTTGAAATATTCAGTGGAACAAGGTGATGATAATTGATACAATGATAAAAGAAACTAAAGCTATCCCATGTGCGATGTGCACGCGCCGTGAACAGCATATGGGGGATGTGGAGGTAGCGATCGATCCATATATTCTCGACCTACGGCACGAAGTGAGGTGGGGTGATCCGTCCCACGGTTGACCGCCTTTACCTCACAAGGTGACACGAAATATCAAGGACATTCTGGTACTCAATTTTGATAGGAGGCTGACAAGGGAAGTATTTCGGTTCGAACTGGAATTTTTTGATAAGACTTCGTATATGTATTTGTACCCCGATGCTGATAATGCCTGTAAAGTAGTTCGACCGTGTAAGGCTTCGTTTGTCCGTTACAGAGCGTTAAAGTTTGGAGTAAGTGGAAGACAGTCCGGGCAGCCGCTGCAACATCTCCCGCAGTTTTTTTCAGTTTGAACAGTTATTTATTACTCAAATATCTACATGAACATACCTGACACAGCTGACAAAGACTGCAAAGCCACAATCCCGTGTAACAAATAGTTTGGCAGATATACGCCACTATTTGTCTTCACAAATGTGAGGCTTTTCTACAAAGTGAGCAAAGCAAGGACACAAGGACGAAACACACATCATGGCAACCTTTAAAAGTACATTCCAAAATGATACGAATCTCACAAAATTCTGAATTGCGGTGGTGGGGTCCGAACCACCTGCCCTCTCTACGCACGTCGCAATCCGTAACAGTCAGCAAATTCAAGAGTGGAAAATGAAGTGGAGTGGGAACTAATGCCAAAAAGACAAGATTTATTTATGTAACTAACGAGTCCCTATCATATTACATTGAGATTTTGATCATTTCTTGTATCTAAACTTAGAACACTAATTTTACAGGTACATATGTGCATCAAATGCTAGACTGAGAATATAAGTTGGCCCCCGGAATGTTTCTCAACTTATTATATCCCTAATTGGATCTGAGCTTAAAAGTCCAGACGGTCCACTGAGATAAAGGCTAGTCCATCTAGCTACATGCGTGTTTCAATCTAGGATTTTCCATTCATCGTTCAGACGACGAAACTACTGACACCAAGCATCAGACGACCGAGTTTAGCACGTTTTAACACTTCCTCCAGTAATGTTTGATCATATGAACTTATGAGTTTCTGTTTATGTTGAGCGTCTGACAGATCAAGGTAGCAATGTGTATTAATCGTAATGTTTATCAAGTCCGACTGCGACGAGCAAAACTTATCCCAAAAGTGATTAGTACTAAAATATTTAGGGACTATAAACCTTAAAACTAGGCAGACCAATAGGGATTAAAAAAAAAAAAAAGAAAAATAGCTTGGCAAATCACAAAGAAACAGGCACGTATCCAGAAGTTTGTTGTGGGAGGGGTCAACGAGCTTCAGGAGCAATGTTTCTTTCAGGCTAGTTTTCCGGGGCTTACAACCGTTCCTCAGAAAGAATTTGCCTCAAAACTTGTATTGCTCGTATATATACTGGAAAACGTATATAACAGCACATTCTATAAATATTCTTGATGTGATTTTGAGGTTGAGTAAGGAAGTACGACATATTGTTAAATAACAATATTGTTATTTTATATTTTAGCACATTGGTGTCAACATTATGTTGCCGACGAGATGAGATTTAGGCTGTCTCGTCTCGAAAATATGTATACTTTGCATTACGAGAGCTCCGTCTCGTCTCGTTTTCTATAGTCATTTATCGGTCTCGTGTCGTGGCAACACTAGATATCATTATTTATAATTCTCGTGAGCCCCACCACGAGTCTCCCTGAATAAAGTTTTCTTGAAGAAACACTGTTCATGAGGATCCAAGGTGTGTCTGGGCACAATATGAAATATGTATAATTACGGTCGAAGTTTTACTAATTCAGCCTAAAAGTCTGAATTTGACCCCCTGGACTCATCCCCTAAATACGCCCCTGCAAATGAAGTGCGGTTGTAAGAAAAAAAAATAGGCCCAAGTTCACTCTATAATACCTCTAACATAAAACCGGTATGTTGCAGAAAATGTGAAGGAAATTATCATGGTATTAGCCTGATGACATTGAGAAAAACCATTGGAGAAAACTGAGGATCGCCAATTTCAGTAGGTTTAAGCCCATTTCGTCCTTAGGCACTACTTATAAGTAGCCATATAACGAAGTACTATGTTTAACGTGTATTTTGAATTTATATAGCATTATAAACAGTATCATCTTAGATGCAATGTAGACACTTGCATTCAGTACTGCAAAAGGAACAGTATTTACTCAGATGCAAGAAGAAAACTCCGACCAGGAGTCTCCCATAAAGAAAATGAAACGAACGTCTAACCAGTTTAATCCATTTGTCAACTCGTTTAATGGACAAGAGAATTCCACTTCAGTCGGATGCAAGAAAGAAGTCCATCAATCGTTTCAATGAGAAGTAATCACATGACGGGACGCTCTCTGTCTCTGTTGCACACAACATCCGTTCTCAATGAAATCGGTTCCATCACTTTGATCAAATGTCACTCTTAATCAACCCACTGGTGGTGGCCTTCATACAGAATCTCTCACACACATATATATTCACACAATTACATGTGCATCCAAAACTACATACCGAACATAGAGATGACAAGACCCTCACATCACAACATGACTGATGTGAAATGCATTTAGGAGGGTGGAGGAAAGATAAGTATATAGATTTTTTTTGCATATCAACGCATGTTAAACGGAATGATGTACATCCTACGGCAACAGGTCACCTCTATTTTTCCTCTCTTCAATCATATTTTCTCTGGTTATGACAACCCACACCTTATTTCTGAAGAAACAAATAAAAATCATGCTCGCAGCCAGTCATGAAATTTCACGAAAATTAGATTCTGATTCAACTTCCAGAGTGAATTACTTATCCTCCATTGTGGTTGAACATATACGAAGCAGTAAATTTGACATAAGACCACATTTATGCAGTAAAGCCATAATAATAGAACAATAATAAGTTTATTTATTTACGCTGAAGAAAAACATTATAATCGATTTGCCGTCGCTTGGCCTTTGTGCCCCGAACCGGCAGTCCTACCACGATCAAATTGGTTCACTGTTGAAGAAACATTCTGATGATAAATTTGTCCAACGCAGTCTCCTGATCTCAACTCCATGCTCCACACAAGAACAATAAACAATAGTTCTGGATGTTAAGATGCAGTATTTCTGACTGACTGGGCACGGGACATGATATCGTTTGGCCCAACTCTCCACAAACAAGTGAATCCCGCATCGTTCTAATCAACCCACGCTGCAATACCAAAGTTTTGCTCAAGCACCTACTATGACGTCTTCATGCACTTACCACACATTAAAAGAAATACAATATTTGACTATTTGAACATGGCATTTGGCAAAGAATTGAAAAGACTATACATATAGATGTTATTGAGAATTTGACCTTGGGAACTAAATTCTGAATTGTTCTTAACCTAGCATATTGCGAAGCCTTATTTGCTCAGCTGCAACTGCAACAATGCATGAATACAAGATGCTGAAGAAGAAAAACGCCTTGACATCAAGTAATACAGCTACAGATGCCTTTCTTCGTTCAGGAAATAAATTGTCTTGCGAAGCAAGCATTCGTGGAACATATTGTTTATTGGCAATACCAATTAGTTTCGTAACGTTCATAATGGCTTTCGACGACCAAAAATATTCACCAAGAGAGCTACTATCAATAGTAGATGATCTGCCTTATAATTAGGGGTTCTAGGTTCAGAACGGAATAGTATACATTCATGTTCTCCCATGTTGTCCCCTTATTCCAAAGTGACTCAGTTGAGAAAGCACGTTAAAAATTACAACCATTTCAATGTACTTAACAATAAAAAA
>JAGDQP010029474.1:0-23339 GCA_022664845.1 Lepisma saccharinum | reverse complement strand
TTTTACAAATTTCTGCATATGTGTCAACACCAGACCAAATAACAGCACGAAGTAGGAAGCCACCATCTACAATGTATCTTAATTCTGATGGAAGCTGCACACATGGTTCGATAACCTCTATAATATCCATAATTACAGATTTTCTGTTTTTTCGCAGATTTAATACAGATTTTCTATATATACTGTAAAGGCTATACCAACTGACAAACTGCGACGTATACATTTTGTGTTCTTGTGATGAAAACAACCAAAAACAGTTTGTTTCATTTAGTCCTGGGGTACCACAGAGGTGGCGTTTCGCTAGGTGTTTTTCATGAAAATGTGTGAATTTGTCATTCCACCCCCCAAAACTCAGACGAGGCTTGGTGGAATGGGTCTTAAACATACATACATTGAAGCTGTGATCTATTCTGCGTTTTTTGATTCTTGTTTCAACTGTCTAGGTCAATTAGGGACTGACTTACAGACATTTGAATAAATTCCACTAGGGTATATGTTGCTAGCCCGGCCGCCATCTTTGTCCGCCATTTTTGGGGTGAAGCGAACATGGGATTTTAGGGGACTACTGGGATTTCATTTGGGAGGCCACAAAGAGCAAATCCTGAAAAAAATAGCTTTTTATAAATTATTTTAGCTCGCAACCCCATATTTACTGTATTTTCCGGCCGCCATCTTTGTCCGCCATTTTGGGGTGAAGCGAACATGGGATTTTAGGGGACTTTTGGGATTTCATTTGGGAGGCCACAAAGAGCAAATCCTGAAAAAATTAGCTTTTTATAAATTATTTCAGCTCGACACCATTTTTGGTCCTTCATTTACTGGGCTATATATATAATTGATATGCCTCATTAATAAGATTTTTAGATCTTTTACGTAACTCTCTAAATTTATCTAAATTATAATCTGACTCACTCTCGTTTATGATTATGTTTATTTCACTACGTATTGTAGAGTACAGCTGAAGATAAATTATAATTGGCTTAGGGAGACCCTAAGGAGTAGTACATCGTACGCACCTAAATTGATCGTGTCGAGCAAAGTGGTAGATAGCCTCCCGGGAGGCTGGAGAACTGGTTCGTTTTACAAACAGTTCAGTAAACATTTTTCTGTGTTACTTTCAATTCACACGTGTGTTTGCGTAAAGGTTTATTTCTATTATTTTTGTTATTTACTGTCTCTTAAGCCGGTGTCTGTGACCTACGCCCGTGGAGAATGATGCCTCTCAGCGAACACTTCTAAGATAGGAGTTGGGAATGTGTCGGTCAAGGCCTTAGTTTAGGCATAACCTCATAATAGATAGACTTAGCACGCTTCCCCACTTCTGGCTGCGTTAAAACTGAAGGACTTTTGTTCAGAGTACGTGATTTTGACTCCATCCGCTAGGTAGCTCTGCCATAAACGTCCTATTTTACTATGAGGTCTATGGTAGAGCTACCTAGCGGATGGATTCAAAATCGCGTGCTCTGAACAAAAACCCATTAGTTTTAGCGCAGCCAGAAGTGGGGAAACGTGATAAGTCTATCTATTATGAGGTCTATGGTTTAGGTACTATCCCGGCATTCGTCTAGTGGGATTGAGTGGAAATCTGTAGAACCTGTCAGGATGGTAGGTGTCAGAGGTGTTTATTCCCCAGTTACACCCGTAATCACCGAAACTTTTTTATTTTTATTAACGTCGAAAATGTGATCCGAATCGCTGTGTTCAATGCGCTTCACCGCGTTTGAGGGTACGGGACAACTGTGCCATCGAAGGAAAAGTGCTAAGCATTCAGCCGAGGCCCCCGGGATATTCTATTCCGGGAGCCTCGATTCAGCCGATCGGTGTCTCGTTTGTGGAAAGGTGTTGCAGCCATTAACCATTGATGCTTATGATGAGATAGTGCTCTGACCGGAGGCAGGTTAAAACTCAAAGATCCCAAGCAAGGTGAACTGATCGTACTTGCTATTGCCTTCGTCGAATGTTGATATCCTAAAGAAGGAACGTCCTGCCTAGGATATGGGAAGGTCCGAGGAACATTCATATGTCCGTTTTTGTTTCGGAAACGGGATTCCCATCGGATGCCTGCAAGACATGTTTGGAACACATATGGGGTATCAATGGAACTTTTATAGGACATTCAAAATAGCGGATATATCCCATGGACATGTGGAACAACGTCCCATCAGAAAGGTACTGAGATATCCCAGCTGAAAGTCCAAGGAATACAATTCTGCAGTTTAGGGCTTCCCTCGGATATTTGTGCTATTTGGAGTTCAGCCTCCCCACTGGTAATGAACCCAGGATCCGTTTATTACAAGACATCGAGCAAAAACAACTTATTTAGCGCGTATACCAATTAACCATTAAGGCAGTTTTAATTTCCAGTATCACACAGGATACTTCTATTATTTACCTTTATCGAAAATAAAAGCGAATTTCATCCTATAAATTAGCAACCAATAAATTCAATGTTTGTGTGGAACACCAGCAGCCATACGAGGCTTTCGTCCACCTGCACATCCACTCATGTGTTTGCGTTTGTTTTTTCACCCCTCGAGCAAGGTATAGGTTGATCAGCTGGCGAGAGTGGCACAGTCTTTGCTTGCAGTCCTGTTTTGTCTGCCGGACGAAGACGGAGAGAGCAGTCCACGTTGAACACTCGAGTGTGGAGGTTGTGCTATCTCGCCGGACGAAGTCAAGCAGCGTGGAAGATCAACTTGATTAAATACGTGTGCCCCGTATTTTTAGTGTGAATTGCATAATGTATCTTTCGTAACAAGTAAACGCTCTTCTGGTGTTTTCATATCAAGCTCAAGTTGTTTACATTCAAGCAGCTGTTTGGGGTCCACCTGTACAGTGAGGGCTTCCCTCACGAACAAACCAGTTTGCGTTGGGATTCCTTCACAGGTCTTCGGAATCGGAGCTCGCGAGGCCACTGACACTACCCGCGCGGGCGCTTCTGTTTTTTCTCAAGTCCCGCAGCATTCCAGAGCGTCAGTGCAGGGTTCCTGATGAGCAGATATTGCCGCTGATTGCAAGTTCCGCTTCCTTGTCTGCCAGCTGATCTGAGTGACCCGCCGCCGGTTTGCAAGGCCAAGGTCTTTGCCACGGCCCTTTTCGCATTTCCGACTGCAAATCGCGACCGTGTAGCTGCACAAAAACGTTCAAGGTTTTTCCAGCGAAGATCGAACACGTGAGTGACAAATCTTCAAGTCCATCCATCAATTCACCATGACCAATCTCAACAGAATAAGAGTGGTTGTGCTGGGAAGCAGCCGAGTGGGTAAATCAGGTAAGACAAGCTTAATGTTTTTGCTGCATCTATCACTTTTCTACGTAAACGTAAACAATAGCATCGAAACACCTGGGTTGTGTGTGTGTGTGTTTTTAAATATTTATTTACAAATGAGTTTCAGAGTTTAACAGCCATTGTACATTGAAACTACAAAATGCGTAAAGAAGTACAACAATCTAAACCAAAATATCAAGATGACAAGTATTACAGTTCCAATATTTTTCGTGTGAGCTCTAAAGATGCTTTCAGGAGCAACATCAAATGTTTGTGGCAAATGATTACATTTTGTGATCATCCTATTCAGTGATTCTGCTACGATTTTCAGTTTGGGGGGTGTAAAGCCAATGTTAAGGGGTATAAGTAGAGTTGTGCACGGTTTCTATCGGATTTGTAACAGTAACAGTAGTATGCACTCCTGGGTTGACACCCCCATGGGTGCGTGTGGCAGAATCACTTATCCCGTTTCTTAGTGACGTTTGAATTTATTACTTTTCGTAATATGAATTACGTTTCTAGCAGTGTTTCTGTCATGAGGTGACAGAGGGAGTGGACCAGCCCAAAGTTTGAAAAAAAATAATAATATAATCAATCGAGTATTTGGCACGCTTGCTTGCCTGTGGTGCGTATAGTCAAGGGTCCATTGAACGCCGTGGTTTGCAGCTCATTTCAGCAAAAGCTGTACCCATCCTGAGCTCAGTGGATTCTCTCACATCAGAAAAATATTTTGAATATGTTTGTCAAGGATGAATTTTAAAACGTCTCCACAGACCCCGTGGTCTAGTAGGGAGAAAGTTCAAAAAATATTTTCTGAATCGTACATTTCCATGCGTATTCATACAATGAAAAATTATAAATGTAATAGGGACCGTGGTGGCTCAGTGGTAATGCGCTTACCTCTTGTGCGTGGTGTCCCTAGTTCGATCCAGGCTCGTGCCATGTGGGCTTTGTGGTGGACAAACACCATGTGTGGGAGTATTCTCGGGGTTGTTCTGTTTCCTTCCACTTTCTTCATTCCACAAAGTCTCCCATCATTCTGATTTGTTCTTATGTAAAATCCAAATTCTAGTTGTTTCCAAGCATAAAATATTTCTGAATTTTTTTTTTAGCCATCTTGACTGAGGATTTACAGGATTTTTTTCTTCAGTTTCACTAGAAGGGTGCCGGAAAGGTGCCCAGCAGCTACCTTCCCAATCACCAGAAAAGGTTTCGCGAAAAAATGCCATTTCTCATACTTGTGACGAGCTTCTATAATGCAAATAAGATTATTTTGAATTTTATTTAAGGCCTTTAGGCAACTTTGGCTAAAACCTTATGGATTATGATGGGAGAATTGGTGGAATGAAGAAAGTGGGAGGAAACGGAAGAATCCCGAGAACACCTCCGCACACGGTGTTTGTCCACCACAAAGTTCACATGGAATAATCCGGGATCGAACCGAGGACCCCACGTACCAGAGATGAGCGCTCTATCAATGAGCCACCGCGACCTCAAATAAGATTATTAATCAGGTATAATTTAAATTTATCTGTGGAGTCTTATTCTTGTATTATTTTCTGCAAGTTCCACAGACAACTATACTCGGATTAGTCACTACAGCATTGTTTGGAAAAGAAATTCTCCAGTAGGTACTAACTTTTGGTGGTGACTGTACATCCATTGTGATGCTCACATTCTACATATTAAAACATCTTGTGAACACACCAAATTCTGCTCCAATTGAGCAGAATATTTAATCTTACGAGAGCGGATTTGCTTCGGAGAAAAGATTACAAATTTCTGCTCGAAACAAGATGGTGTCTATGGAAGCTTTTTTTTTTTTCGATGGGAATGTAACCTTTTCTAGATAAATTTCCAGTTTCCAAATCTTCATTTTTGAGCATGAAAACGATGCAATAAAATGATGAAAATGTAAAAGAAGCACAAGAAAACATGTATTCATAATCAGTAAGGAAAATGGTAATGTTCATATGAACGAAAAAGAGAAAGAACCACCTTGGCGGGTATTGAACCTGTTACCTCCCGGCCAGTGATCAAACGTTCTATCCCTTAAGCTAGCAGGGTAACTTCGAGAGAGCGCCTCTCTTTCGTCCCGTCAGGCACTTGAGAACATTGTTCAAAGATTTCTTGTATATTATATATTTTATTCCTGACGTCTTCTGGTATATTGCTATTGAGGAAAAAAAAAAATATCAGTTCTGTTGTCATGTTTTAACTAAACGCGATTAACTTCACAGTATGGCTTCGTCTTTCGATAAAGATGAGAAATATCATTTTTACGTCCGTAAAGCATCGGAATTCTATATAAAAAGATCATATTTTCTCTCCAAATGGGGAGTTTTTCGTTAGAAATTACTCTTTTCGATTGAAAATCTCATTCGAAAATAGAGTACAAATAAATTTTCCGCTCTTCTGATCAAGTGTTGAACCATTTTGCTTCCTAATTATGTGAAGTAAATACTAGTTTGGAGGCCGATAAAAAAAAAGATGAAGACACACAAATACAATCATTTTACAAGAGAGAACACCAACTCAAAGATTCCACATCACAACTCATCGAAGTACTCAAAGTCTTTCGTGTGGGATGGTTTAGAATTCTACAACAGGCTTGCAGAAAAGTAAAGACTGAAAGTAATAGGAAGTTTTCGTGATGGGCATTCTTAGACTTAGTGTTATTAACCCACACGTAGACTATAAAAGTGGCTATAGATATCTATCTGCCTCTATAGTCCACATAACTTCAAACAGCGTTTCATTCATCTAAGGATTTCCTGATTTATTGTTCGTTTCTTGGTTGGTATACTGAACATATTGTTATGCATTGCAGTTATTCATTGTGTCTGATTTGAGAGGGAGGTGAGAGAATGTTCTTCGGCGGTCGTTGGGTTGGGCTTCACTGGAGGGTATCTGCAATCCATCATACTAGCTACAAGTAATGTCTGCTGACAGTTTTCAATGCGAATTGTTTAGCTGCAGACACAATCAACTGTTTTGTGATCTAAGTTTCCGTAAGTATTTTGGAGGTCACTTGTGTGCAGAATGCAAATGCAAGGTTAAAACGGAACGGTTCAAATGAGCTATGTATCGTGGTTACATCTTCAGTGAGGTGAAGAAAGTCCTTTGTGGGGAACTGATTCCGTCCTACACGCAATGCAAACTCTCTCTAATTTGCTTTGAAAATGTGTCTTTTATTTAGTGCACTTTATGGGATGTAGTGGTGTAACTTTATCTACAAGTGGAAGTGACGTAGAAGGCAGAGCTGAAACGGGTCATTCTGGTAAAGTTTTGGACCGGGTCTAGGCTTAGGACCTGTCCTGACTCGATTTAACCCCGGTAACCCAAAGGACAAAACAGAATTTGTAATTATTTCCTTTTTTTTTTTTTTTTTTCAGAGGTGAACAGGACGGGAGATGTTACCCCAGAGGACGAAAACTATGACACCGAAATTCGCAGCTAATTGTATTTCCCAGACCGAGGCATTCGGATCTAGTTTCGGACCGGATCACCTATAATCGGGTCACCAAAACTGACCCGATTTCAGCTCTTACGCGAACCTTCAGTTGTATACTTTAGCATACATTTTTGGAGTAAACAATGAGTTCCTGTTCATTATTATGAATTTGTTGAGATGAGCGAAGGTGGAATTCCTCCACGTTGGATTGTTCTATGACCAGTGGCGCATTAATATCGGCCGATATCAGTTATGGGCAATTTGCGATATCGATTGGTTATCCGATATTGATCAAGGTTAGCGTGCTCGCTTTCTGTGCGCGTGGTAACGGGTTGCATTTCCGCCGGGCTTCATAGAACGGAGTGGTTCGGAGTTTACCAAACACTATAGGTCCCATCCGTAGAAGCTCACCAGCTCGATTAGAACGTTAATAATAATTCAATCAATGCGATATTGATTAACATCGAACGGCAAAACATTTTACCGATATTGGTCGACTGATCGGTATCGGAGATTGATATATGATCGCTATCGGAAAGCACAATCTGTCACTGGTAGAAAGGTACTATTTTAATGAACGGAATTACGTATATTTGTACAGTAGTTTTAGAAAAAAAATGTAATCTTAATTACGTAATGTATTTATTCTATTGCGCATCCAATTCTTTCGTCTTGAGGTACAGTTGAAATGTTCTCTCACTTACCTACGGCTGGAATTGTACCTGGAACCATCTGATTTCAGTTCATCGTTTTAGCCACTACGCTGCGGAACCATCCGTCGATAATTCCAGCTACATTATTAAAATCATTAACTCAGATACGGAATGCAGTGTCATAAACGTTCATTACAGAATAGCTTTTAAGCGTGTAGAAGTTTTAAACGTAGCACTTGTTATTTTTGCATTACTCAAACTTTCTCGAACACACACGGCTGTCTTTCGAACGATATTGGTTAATGTGGACGATATCACACGATGACATCTCCTGGCAGTGATATTTTTAGACTGCATATCTTGATCTGTCACGTTCTGCTTGTATGTTTTCTGGTTGAAACACAGCACGTTTCTTAAATTTCAAGAATAGCATTGAATGGCGAAATATCGTACCACGCCAATGTCGATCGATTTTGATCCAGAACGGAACAGAGTACGAGCTTAGCTTGGTTATCATGCTTGTACTACCATTGTCTGTAAAGAAACAGGTAGAGGTTTCCGTAGAGTAAAGAATCTGCTTGTTACACGGGAGAGGTTTGAATTATTAAATAATGAACGCAAATGAATTGATTGTAGCGTTACATTTTGTAGATTAGTTCTGCCATCATTCTTTTATACTTTAGAAGTGATACGCACCACTAGGATGCTATATATTTCGATAAAGAAGTAAATAAACTCACCAAGTGAGCTGCGCTTAACGGCCATCTTGATTTTAGATTACTAATGTAAGAAGATAACCGTCGTAAGTTGACGCTGGTTAAAATTGAAACCCACGTTAACGATAACTGGTGTTTACATTACTAAAATGATCTCGGTTAACGTTAACCATGGTAAGGTGTTAGTAATGTAAACAAGACATTATGCGCGTTATTGGCACGATATCCTTGTGCTGCTTGTGTATATTTATACACAGAGCATTCTTCTGTGGTATACCTCTGTCTCTGTTACCCTCACGTACCCTCACCCTCTCACTTCTAACGGATCTACAACAAGGATAGGAGGGATTCAACAGTGTTCGATTTGTCATAAATTACGAAGGGGGGGATACTAAAACTAGTGAGAGCTGGCAAGTTTCAACATACTACCTGTTTGGGTAGAAATACAAAGAGTTTATCCCTGGTTGTGATGATATTCAGAATCAACAACCGGGGATAAAATCCTCACGCATCAGGGAAAATCCCGGCATCCCCCTGGCAAATCGAACACTGAGGGATTCTATGGTTCCTAACAAGAAACTGCTCGCGTGGAGCTGGGGGAAAACTCACTGGATCTGCATGGTACAATTCCTTTCATCTGGGCTGAGAAATTCAGCTAACAGGAAATAAAGCGTCAGTGATTCCAGGTCGATTTTTTATTTTTCTCTTTCGTCCGTCTTGGGCTATGAAATTCCGCCTCCATTGCTGGAGAAAACTGCTTATTGAATGGTCTTCTTTCTCCTCCTCTCTTCCGCATTTGTTTCTTATACAACGTTTGTTTGTCTAATTAATTTAATTACGTCCTCATCAACCATACACGTAGCTTCTAAGCCCCGACTGAGTCACACAAAACAATGAATTCACGCTTTCTTATGAAGCACCGCATACTAGACGACTTGATAGCAGCGACGCGATTTGGTCGCAGAGAGACTAATTTCCGAAGGCGACTTGAGAGGAGCCAAAATAGCGTTCCATTTATTCCTATGAAGCATCGCACACTAGGCGACTAAGTCGCGTGATTTTGAACAGGGCTGACAGCTATTTTTATTTCCGATCTCTTATTACCATTATGAGGAACTGAACAAGGAAGAGAAAGTCAGGCGTATAATTTATCTTTGTTTAGAAATATTTCTCATGAAGTAAGTTTGATCAATAGCGAGTGGCAAACATCTTTTGCTTCTGTTCATTCCATTTTTATGTGATCATGCTGACCGCATGACAGTGCTGTAGATAATTTTTTACCTCTTGGAGCAAATTCACCCTCTCTCCCTCCCTCTCTCTCTTTCTCTTCTCCCTCTGCATATATTTGTGTAGTTTTGAAAATAATTATAAATTATTTTTACAAGAGGGCTCCTCGCTCCAACCTCCCCATTTTTAACATTTTTCAAAATATTTCACAAACTAAGAGTACAATCAAACATGTAAGCGTATAGCGCATTAGAACTTACAAATTACTATGAAATACAATGGACAGTGATCTCGAAATCTTGTCCATTGATGAGTGATACGTTTTCAGAGATTATGACGACATTATTTAATTGAAGTCTCAGCATTTGTTAATCGACAAGATTTCGAGATCACTGTCCATTGTATTTCATATTAATTTGTAAGTTGTATTGCGCTATGCGCTTACATTTTTGATAGTACTCTTAGTTTTTGAAATATTTTGAAAAATGTTTAAAATGGGGGGGAGCAAGGAGCCCTCTTGTAAAAATAATTTATAATTATTTTCAAAACTACACACATATTAGAAGAATTATATTCCGAGAAGTGACATCTATCAATTCTCGGAAATTGCAATATTTTGGGCAGGAGAAACAGGACACCAAGGAACGCCCCAGTGTGTGGATCACCACCATGATACCGTGATCCTCCGCATGCTATTAAGTAGGAACTACGTTACAACATAGGTATAAGGTAATCTAGAGGTTTCTATCTACACAAGACATTTACCACTACATCGGAGATAAAGAAAGAAGGTGAAAAAAGAAGATAGGAAAGCGTGAAAAAGATTTGTCTTTGATAGAGGGGGAAAAGAAGACGGTAATGCCGGTAAAGTAACTGAAATCGGTAATATTAATTAATATCTGAATCCCAGATTGTTAGTACAGCAAATAAAAAACTCCAAAATACGGAAAGGGTGGAGAAAACCCGCTGTCGGAGACTGTTAGTAGGTATGAGTTGGTATAAGGTTCTAAAACTACGGTGTTAAGAATAAGGTACTATTCACTACTAGGTGAGACATTTAGTAAGGTCGGTTTTACATGCTTACGCGCCCGATGCCGCGTTTTCTGGAATAAAATATTATTGGTACATCTAATATTGTTTAGTAATCTGAGTCAAGTATGATTATGGTAAGAGGGTTGTTAGTTAGTATGATGATGGAGATTGATACTTGTTCCACAGAGTCTGTATTGTCGAGTATTTCTGATATTATAGCATTGTCAAAATGATTCGTTTAATTACTATGTACGGTCATCGATTACTAAACTCTATCACGGGTTTTCTTCTTATATGGGTTTTTCTTCAGAATATGAATAGGCCTATTGTATTTATATGGCATTTTTGGAGTGTAAGTACCACGTGTACTTACTAGTTTATTTGGGTTGTCTTGCGAGGACGAATAAAACTATTTGGTTAGGTTTTTAAGGTATTCTCTGATCGTGTGTAACCCCAGCTCCCTCTGGATCCTCGCAACCGAAATAAATCGGTTTAGTCCCCGTATGAGTCTGACGGCTCGCTATTGTACTTTTTTTTTCAGTCTATTGCTATGGCATTCGACAGCAAAGGCCCGAGACGGAGCTGCGTAAGTTATAATAGGTCGAACGAACATTTTGTATAGTGTTAGTTTACTTTGCATGTTAAGTGCAGGGGATTTAAAGAGTGTCGCGAGTTGAAACAGACGCCCATGCGCCTTACCTAATTGAAGTCGCGTATGTTTAGTGAAAGTTAGCGTGCGGTCTAATGTTACACCTAAGTATTTAACTTGCTTGACCCAATCTATTTTTGTGCGGTTTAGTACTAACTGTGTGTCCGGATTGCGGCACCTTTTAGTGAATTGAATCGCTTCACATTTGATTGCATTAACTTTAATCTTCCATCAATTAAGCCATGGTTTAAGGATATCAAGATGATCCTGTATGTATTTAGTTACGCGATTGGATAGAAATGAAGCTGAATAGATTATCGTATCACCCACGTACATTGCTATTTCGGTTAGAATTATTATCATTATTTCGGTTTGAATTCGTCCTTGCTTTCAATTATTACTCGGTTGTTTAAATCTGATGTGACCTTTTCTCTAAAGCTGTTCCAGTTCGCATTCCGGTAGTTTAGCTGAGGCTGTCTTTCGTTTTGATTATGGCGCGAGTCAGTAGATACGATAATGGGCACGTGACCAGACATCAAGTCCTCATCTGTATCTATTGTTAGACTATTTTGAACATTAACATATAACGCATAATCTAAAATATCCGGTTTGTTATTACAATTATACGGAAAATAAGTCGGTTTATTTTGAGAGAGAGAGAGCAGAAGAAATCTAATATACCTTCAGTTATAGCCTCAGGGAATAAGATTCTTAGATATTGAGGAGGAAAGACAAACGTAGCGAAGAGCCAAGCTTTAGTTTTTAGTTGCGGAAACGTAAAAATGTTCGACACAGAAAGATTTATAGTAGATGTGGAGAAGAAGGAGTGCTGTAGAAAATAAATAGTAGTGAGTATAGTGACAGAGAGATGAAAATGAAACCAAACGGCCGTGGCTCAGTGGTAGATCGTTGTCGTGGATTCGAGAGGTCGTAGGTTCAATCCCAGCAGCGGGCCATCCTGACTAAGGTTTCTGCAGGGTCTTTCCTCAGTCGCACCAGGCGAATGACAGGATGATAAACCTTGACTTAGCTGCTGACCGATACCTTTCCGCATCCTCTCCCCTCCCTTATCCCGGCCTGAGCCGCAGATATCTAAAGGCTTTAAATAAAATTCCAATTCAAGATAAAAATGAAAGCATGAAATGAGAGCGGCGAAGAAATAATTGTAAACTGTAATGAATTGTCAACTGAAAAAAAATCAAAGCAATGTAAGTGTCAATTTAAATGTAAGTCAGTTTCATAAATTTCATTTTTATTGTAGAAATTTAAAAAAAAGCACAATAGTATCAATAATTCTTGAACATAAAGAGAAGTGACAATTCATACCACATTGAAGTTTCTTTTTTTTATTTTCTTATGACTTTTGGCACAGAAGACTCAGTCCGGAATAGGAGAGAGGAAAGGATGCGGGAAGGGGTTGTCCAGTTCCTAATTTGAAGGTACCATCCCGACATATGTCTTTTGTGACTGAAGATAAATCCTGGCAAAACCACAATCTGGATAATTGGCCGCTGGGATTGAGTCCAGAATCTCCCAAAAGGGAACTCAACTCTGTACAATTGAACTACAGACGCTCGATATTGAGTTTTCTTATAGCTAAAGCAGAAATTGTAGGTTACATGCATATATGTGTATAGCCATGCATTTGGTTTACAATATTTGCCAATTAAATAATCTCCAACAATTAAATTGCCCTAATATTAATCTCTTCTTGTTTAAAGGATGAACTCCTTTCCGCCTCCGTAACCTCCTTTTATCTTGTAAATAATGCTACCTACTAACCATCTTGCCTCTGTCAACATTGGTAGCAGAATGAACGAGAAACAGGTAGGGGTGGTCCATCCCACTCTAAACCATCCCTACGGAAGCTTGAAATCTTACAGTAAATATAACTTTTGTATCCATCTCCTTCCTGACCCAAAGATGCCTAAAGGCCATGAATAAATTCAAATTCAAATTTTGTATCCATCTAATTATCTTTCCCAGATCCACGTTTCGAAGTAATCCACTCACTCCACCGTATTTTGACTTCAGACAGTTGTACTGAATTAAATTGATCTACATATGACCTTAGGCAACCTTGGCTCAGACTGGGATAGGGAAGAGAATGTTAAAAGGAAGTCGGACAGAGCCTGTTTTGAAGGCACTAAGACGGCATTTGCCTGGTGTGACTGATGAATTAAAGTTCTCTCTGAACGAACTAAATAAGTAACTCGTTGACATATATTTAAAGCATTATTTAAGAAAAGATTGGAATGTTTTCCGTTTTAATAATTAAATATGCTGTTTTAGGTATATTATAACAATATTTATTTAATTTGTTTGTCATAAAATTACAGCCAAAATTAGAATATTTTAAACTAAATATTGAATTTCTATCGTCATCTGTTCAGTAACAACAAAATTCCGGCGTACAGAATTAATGATCTCGAAAAATGGTGCAACTTAAAGTTCATGTTTATAAATAACTTTTACCTGTAAAATATCGTTATAAATTTTGCCAGTCAAATTTTGTGACACCCTGTAGAGTTTTTCTTTCCTATTCACTTTGATGTCTTATTAATGTTGCATGTAGGCAACCCAACTGCCATTTTAGCACGCCTGGTTGACTACTTGGCAGGCGGTCACACAATTTCTGGAAGCTTTTTCTAAATGTGCTTTTATTACATTTGGAGCATCTACGTTTTGGACCGCTTCATCAATAACTTTTACACTGCACTTTGGATAAGGAACGAGGAAGTAGCTGCTTTGATCTTAATTAAAGGCACTATCCGAACATTTGCCTGGTGTGACACTAAGAAGCAGGGGAAACATGACCGGTCCTGACTTCTTGTCTAGGATCTCCCGATCACGAGTCGAACACCTACATTGTCCCCTTTTTAATATTTCGTTTCTCTCTCTCTCTCCTATGAGTCAAATTCCCCTTCATATAATAATACCGTAGAATAGGAGGAGGAGAAGTAATATTAATGAGAAATAAAATAGAATTTGGAATGTAAAGACGAAGGGGGAGATCATAAATCGGGATGTAGACAAAAACTATTGATTCCTATTAATCATTCTGCAACGATTCTATAGATATTATTAGTCTTGGAAGAGATTTCCTGCAGATCTTAGAATCTCTTTCCTGGTTCTGTTTTCGAAAACATACCCTCACAGCCTGGGTGGGATATGAACGTGCGTAAACTGCAGCAGTATGCTCTGTGAGAAGTTCGTTCCCTCTCTCTGAAAATTGCACAAATTTAACACTAGTACAGAAGACAGCACTTCAACTGACTTGTTCAGAAAATAATAATAATAATAATCTTGCGCCGCCTAGTCGGTAGCGCGCTCGACATCTGTGCGAGTGGTCCCGGGTTCGATTCCCAGTGCGGGCTCAAAATCTCGGTGTTGACCCATTATCGTGAGGACAATTGGGGAGCTTCTTTAATAAAAGAAGTGGCGGACTGTGGTCATGAAATTCAGACACACGACTACGAAGAGGCGTTATTCTGACCCCGTAACCTTCTACTTGAACGTAATACAGCCGTGTGACAGGCCAAGGCCGTTAAGGCTGTCACGCCGCCCGGTTTAGTTTAGTTAATGATAATAATTATAACAATAATAAGGTAGATTACTTTAAGCAGCTGGTAGGGGGATGAAATTTGTACAAGAAGGCGACTGTACATTCAAACATATATCGAGCAAATAAATCAAACGATGTTGTTAATAACAACAATAAGGGTGCTTATTATATCTAAAATTAAAATCAATAATTAAAAATATTAAATTATCTATTTATTATTTATTTCCGTAAAACTCATAAATCGGCCAGAATACGAGGACAAGAACTTTAAACCGGAACCGTCCCGGTTAAATTGGGACGTATGGTCAAGCCTAATAATAAAAATACGTCATTTCTGTTCGGCATGCATCGAACAGAAGGTTAATGCTTGACTACAAGTCTTGCTGTAGTTGCAGAACGAAATTACACCGTGTTCATTGCATCGTGCAACTGGATTGTTGAGAAGGAGACGTGACATGGTAACGGCGGTATACGCTTTGATTTCAGCCTTTTGAGCCGTGGACTTGCAACAGAGCATTATTTTGTTGGTTTGCTTCATGCATCAGAGGGACGGCTGCTGCAGCGCAGACATTGTTGATACACTGACCTGGAGAGGAAGAGAGATTGGATGCTGACCTTGACAGGAGAGAACCGCTACACGGCGATGGCGAAGGACTCGTCCCACGCGAAGTAGGCCTGCAAAGTGCGATGCTTGTCGTGGTTTCCGCCAGCTGAAGGTACAAAGTGTAGAGCACTTTGCCTCCTGCTTAGTTTCAATGGCTCTTCACTTTGTTTGGAGCGTTTCTCATGCAAAAGAACTCTGTGTTGTTGTCTCTCTTTGGAAGACACTCCTAGATGACATACTTCAGCGACGCAATTGTTCGTAGTAATACTTGATAAAATGAGCTCGTGCTAGGAGTTTGAGACAGGGCAGGGGATAAATAAAATGCGCCTCGTCATCTTGCCTTTTGAGTGATGATGAATATGGGTTTTGTGGGCAACCAAATTCTTGTGGGTCATTCTACTGCCTCTGTGATATCCTCACCAGAATATGCTTTTGTCGGCATCAACGATAACAGGCATCAGCAATGGGAATTCTAGAAAACCAAACTCGTATTGCCAGACGAAAATAAAAGAACGACATCGAAAAACAATAAGTAAATATACACGAAAAGAAATCTCCTTATTTTGTTATTTTTATACTCTTTTTCCTGGAATTATTAGCTTTGTGTTTAACAACTGTAAGTAATGCACATGACGTTTACCAAGAAAGTAAATTTTAATAACTTCTTGTGTATTTGTACGAGGGCTCTTTGAGAATTATTGGGCCTTCCTATGAAGGAGATGCACTTAATTCTCGCAGTGCTGCGGTGCTGCCCGTGCCCACCTGTGGAGAAAAGGATTTGTCTTGGTCCTCACACCACGCACGTACAGTAAAACTTTGGCAAACTTTATTTTGTATGCACCTTTTTTTTAGAAACTTTGACTTCGGCCCATCACGATTACATGAATCCAATGCTTGTTAAAATCAACATGCATCCATGCCCCAGGCGGGATACGAATCCGCAACCTTGGAGACGCTGGCCACACGCACAGCACGGCGTCATCAGTGTGCAAGTGTTGTCCTTTCAGTGCAGGGAACAAGTGAAAGTCTGACGGTGCCAAATTCAGCGAGTAGGGTGGATGGGGTAACAGTTCAAAGTCGCATTCATGAATCTGCTGTAAGAAGACGTGGGCAATGCAGTGCAAGGCACATTATTCAGGAGAATAGCCACGCCACGTTTAATTTTATTTTTGAAGTACATCTAGCACCTATACAGGATTGCTGTTGGGATATCAACTACACAATATTGCATCCGCAGTCATTTTGTGGTTACAAGAGCCATATCTTTATTTTCAGTCCAACAGGCATTCAAACCAACTTTAGAATGGATGATAAATTTCAAGCCCTCTGTTGAGCGATTCAAGGCTAAAACTGACCTATTAAAATGTAAATTTAGTAGATTAAAAAGAAGAAAATGAATTTGGAAACAAAGTGATATATTAGACGTTTCTAATAACATATTAGAAGTAGATACAGTTCTTGTACACAAAACCTTCACTTTCCTAAGCAAGCACAAAAGTAATAATTTCAGAAGAGAAACCTTTGCACAAAAAGTGTAAAATAAGTGCATTTTTTACGGTGTAAAACTATCATAACAATGAATGCGTAATTTACGGTTACATTATCATTTTTTAAAAAAATACCAAATCACATGAAAAACTCTCGTTTCACACAAGCCTTTAATATTCAACTAGATACTATCTACTGATCTCATATAGGCTATAGCCTTCAATTACTTTTTCCTGTTGTCCAGATCGATGAAAATTAGCAACTTCTGCAGTTCGTGTAGTTTGTCGAGTTCGAGTAAGACAGTTTGGTTATTAGTTGCTACGTATAATTGTATGGAATAATTACAAAAAGAAATAAAGAAGTAAACACGGTGTACATTCCCATTACACCTCCACGTTTTTTTAATTTCTCCTTTCAACTAGTGAAGTGAGTACATAAGTTATAAATACACTCACACAGAAACAAAACAAATATTTGTGTAGTATTATTCTCTGAAATATTTGTGCTGCATTTAACAGCTTCCGATGAAACTGAGTTTTTAATATCAGTATTTTTCTTTCTTTTTACTCTTGACATCGTAGCCAACCCTGGAGGTCCGAGAACGAAGACTTTCGGGTCCGTTTTCGGACCATTTGAACACCCCTGGGTTATAGAGTTTTAACATGGTCAATGAAATTCATTACAAAACACACTGAGCCGCCGTAGCTCAGGGGTAAAGTGTTGGCGTAGCATTCGGGAGGTCATGGGTTCAATCTCAGCGGCCGACCATCCTGACTGAGGTTTTCCTCAGTCATACCACGAAAATGCCGGGGTGACACCTTCAACATAGGCCCTGGTAGACACCTTCCCGAATCCTTCCTATGCCTTAGATGCCTAAAGGCCATAAATACAATTAAAATTCAATATAAAACAGTTTAATATTCAAGAAATTCATCCTTCCGTTTTTCGTGATGTTTCATATCGAACTTCACAGCAAAGTCATGTTGTTAATGTTTCGCTAGCAATTCCTGCAGTTTTGATTCCTTAAGTTCTTCAACAATTTATGTTAACAGGTTTGCACAACATCTTTTGCAGAAACCTTTGCAGATTTAATGTTCTAGTTTTGAATTTATTTTAAGACCTTTAGGCAACTATGGCTTAGGCCGTATGAATGATGATGGGATGAATTGATGCATGAAGAAAGTGGGAGGAAATGGGAGAACACTGAGAAAACCCACGTACACGATGTTTGTCCATCACAAAGCCCACGTGGCACGAGCAGGGATCAATCCGACGACCCCTAGAACCAGAGGTGAGCGCTCTACCAACTGAGCCGCTCTTAATGTTCTAGTCATAAAAAAATACCAATTATGTTTTTTTAATGTTCTAGTTATAAAAAAACATAATGGTAAAATTTTATTTTGCTTTCTTTTTATGAAGCTCAATCCCTTCTCTGCTTATGTTTCAAAACTCATGTTTAGTTACCCAATGCTAAACCATGATCCGTTCACCTTGCCCAGGGATTTTCGGGTCAGAAAACTGCATCTGGGTATATCCTTAATCATGAAAATCGCACACGACGTGCAAGAGAAAGTATTCCCTGACAACACAGAAATTATTGAGACCAGGGATTCTGCTAGGATTTTCAGTTTGGGGGGTAAAGAGAAAATTGGGAGGGTGTAAGTGGAGCTTTCCACGGTTTCGATCGATTTCTGACCATAAAAAAATTAGGGTGTGACAACTCCACGGGGTGGGGGTCTGGCAGAATCACTGATTGAGCCTGTCTGGCAATTTAATAGAAGTGAATATAGAGGGAATTGGAGTACGTAACTTGTGAAAAGCCATTTCCGTTTTTTCTCACCTTTGCCTTCTGTAGAGGGGAACGTTATGGCTTCTACAACTTGTTCTCTTCTTTCTTTCTTTCTTTTTTCACGCTGGCGTGGGAACATAAAACCCCCCTCTAATGCTGCTCGGTGTCGGTGCTTCTATCCGTGAGAACAATAGCAGGTAGCGTTTATATTACACCTAAAGATCGTAGCGCTCCCAGTACGGTGTGGTCATGATTAGAACTGTTGGAAGTGTTGATGAAAAATCAAGTATGAGGTGTCAAGGAGGGGCTATGAAACAAAAGCCAAAGATTTAAAAATGTACTATGCTTTAAATTGCTCATAAAATGGTAATAAAATTCCAAAACGTTTCAATCACGCGGGCTAAATATTATCGTAATGTCATTAAAATATAATAAAAACTTACTTTAAACCGCGTAAAATTAGAGATAGACTGCTTGGCATTTGCAGACGACTTGGCAATCTTAAGCAACATTCCAATAACCCCAAAACAAATCAAACACGTAAAAGGAACAGCAAAGAAAGTAGACTTCCAGATATCATTCGGGAAAAAAAACAAAAAAACAAGCCCCAAAATACATGGAAACAAAATACAGCAAAATTAAAAGAGTCCCACAATTTAAATACTTTAGTGAAATAATTCAAGAAAACGAAAACGAATCAAAAGCCAGCGTAACCAGATACCAGAAAGTGGAAACAGCATATAGCCCCAACCAAAATGTTTACAATAAATTGCGTTTCCAAACACACGAAACTAAGACATTATAACACAGTCATTAAGTCAGAATGTCTTTATGGACCGGAAACACTAATTCTGAACAGGACGGCTTGAGTCAAAGTTGCCTAAAGGCCGTAAACAAAATTGAATTCTGAACAGGAAAGCACAGATTAAAAACACAGAAAAAGAAACACACTGGCCCAAAACTCACAGGCAATAAATAATACATAGAATATTTACAGTGACGTTAGAAAACGCAGACTAAAAATTTATGGACACATCAAAAGAATGAAACCTGATCGACTCACAAAGCAAATGGCTGAATTCTATGAAAGCAGGAGCAAAGCGAAGATAGACACTATGAAATGGATCGGTGAAATTAAACAGGTCCTAAAATTAGCAGGAATCACACAAGAAGACATTCAAAATAGGCAGATATTTAAATCCAAAATACACAATTAGCGTATTGACCAAGAGGAAACAGACTTAGTAGTGTGGACAGAAGAGAGAAAACAAGCACATAGCAAGAAAATGAAAGAAATTTGGGCAAAAAAGACAGGCAAACAAACGCCTCTAAGTACTTATCATAGTTCTACCTGGGCTCATTCACAAAATAATAATAATAATAATGAAAAGTGCAAACTGACTTAAACATTGAATAAAACACGCATGCGCACACAGTTCTCAGTTTATCAGGAATTTCTGTTCCTCCTCTTTGGAATTTCTTTGTCCATTGTCGGGTATTACTTGCATTCGTTACTCCCTCACCAGACACATTTATCACTTTTTCGTGAATTTCAAGCGGTATGGATTCTTCTCTAGTCAAAATATTCTTTCACAGTCGGTTAGATATGTCACAACTCTACAATTCACTGACAGAGAGAGGCCAGAGAGCTATAAAGAAGGGAATCAGAGTCATGGTTAATGCGTTCAACGTGCTCTTCAGTTATCTGTTCCATAAAGTATCGCCATAAACAACACGCGCTAAATTTTACAAATGTAAAGGTATATCGTTTTCATCCCTCTCCCTTTTCTCTCGTACAATCTACACTGTAAAAAATAGCTGTGTTAATTCAACACAATGCGGTGTCCCAGCGTGACTACCACCTTTTGTGTTAAATCAACACAACACACGGTCTTAATTCCGGTACTGGGAGAAAAAAAAGTTACGGCTGCAGCGAGATTTGAACATGGGTTGCTCAGCTAGAAGTTGAGCGTCTTACCGACTTGGCTAAATCGTCAGACAGAAAAAGCAGTAGATTCAACAGTATACAGAATAAAAAAAATGGCTAAACCCCAAATACAAACGAAGTTAGTCTCACAACTTGTGCCATGATTTAATCACTTTTCCATTGGTCAATTAGTGATCAGACTTCCCATTCATTGTGAATATGTTCCATTTCTGCGAAAGAAAGCGCAGCATTTGATATGTTGTTACGATAAGCAGTAATGCTGCTCAAGTGTTTGTCTGTCACCATCTTGCTTGTTTTCATAGAAATTGAATATTCTCAAGGAATGGGAGTTCTGGTTCACAATTTACAATAGAAAGTGATTAAACCATGGGATAAGTCGTGCAAGTAACTTAATTTGTTTGGGGGATTCAACAACATATATCTCATCCCCTACACTGTTTAAATCTATAGTGTAGTCGTTTAATTCAAATGTTGTTCATTAAATATCGTTTGCATCTAACGTTTTTTCTGTCTGACGATTTAGCCAAGTCGGTGAGACATTCAACTCCTAACAGAGCAACCCATGTTCAAGTCTCGTTGCAGCCGTATTTTTCTCTCTCCCAGTACTGGAATTAACACCGTGTGTTGTGTTGATTTAACACACAAAAAGTGGTAGTCACGCTGGGACACCGCATTGTGTTGAATTAACACAGCTATTTTTTGCAGTGTACTTTTCACTAGTGAGATATATGTTTTGACTAATGCAAATTATTACACCCTTTTGCAATGCAAAAATTAAAAATACTAGATTATTCTCACGGCTAAATTAAAAACAGATTATTGCAAATATAACACAACTGTATGATTCATGTAGCACAAGTATTGTTATAAATATAGCGTTACCGTTCGACTATGCCATTACCACGCATATGATAAGTTTTTTCTTTGGAATGTGCGTATCTAGTTTGTCAAGAATAATTCTTCTACATATTTTGTTCCCCCATAAACTGTCCACAAGGATAATGATTTTCTTGTTATTTAATACGAACAAAAGAAAAGAGCAAGACCAAGATAGTTGAAGAGGGCTTAACATGTCTTAAAGGACCTACCACTTTGAAGAGAATACTAATGCTATTAATGATCTTATGTGAAAATGACAACGAGAATTTGTTGGAGATTTTGCAGAGGCCACACGCTTATGAGTGAGTACTCTGTATGTATATCAACATGCCCAATAAGTTTAAAGAAGGATAAACAGTCTAAAAACGATGTCAAATTCATCTAGCTTCGTCACGACAGCGCTGCACTCCACTCGTCGTACACCACAATTCAATCTATAGAAAAATATTATCTCAACCACCGTACAACCCAGATCTGGCATCTTCCAACTTCCACTCGTTTGGCTCCATGAAAGACAGCAGCATGAATAAGTCGAGGTCCATGGAAGATTGCACCCGCAAATTTGGGTCGAAAGCTGCTCCACTGACAACACAAAACGCTAATATTGTGTGGAAATAATGTGGAAGGCGCGTCAGTTCCATAAAAGGTCAGCTTTTCATGCAGACGTTAGCTGCGGGTTTCGCTTGCGATTTGTCTAAGTGGCCAATTGAAACACGTGTTTAAGTATTTCTACTGCCTACTCAGAAATCCCATGCAAAGCATGCGACTAGCGTGTACATGAAAAGCCAGCCTAATTCTAGCTGACGTATATTTCATCAGCCAATCACTAGCACAGTAAAAACTTATTTGGAAGTGAAGTTGTGCTTAACTTAGTGCCTGTTTCGCTATAAGTCCTCAGTTATTGTTGCGGCAGACACTGAATCAACACACTTCTTGAAAAATGCATCGAAAAATTGGTAGCGGGAATCGAACTCCAGTCTTTCGATTGCCGGTTATGTGCTTATTAATGAAGCTGCGTGGCGATACGATCAAATTCTGTCCAAGTGATGTGTTTCTCTGGCTTTATCTGAGCCTGTCATGCTCTGCTGGTATTGAATAGTAAAGGCCTTTGCCTTTTTGAGGAAGTTTTAGTTGAGGAACTTTTGCAAATCGTGCAGCACGAACGGAATAGAAGCTTATCCATTTCGCAGATCATTCTTTAAGATAAAAGTATCCATACGCGTTGTATTTATGCAAAAGGAATTGGCAACTTTTCTTCATGTTTGCATAACTTGGGTGAAACTTGAAAGATTTGTGGCTGCTGTCAGTAACCAGAAAGATTTTCTGTTGATTTCTTTGCGGTAAATAGCTATTCAGAAGCAAAGAACTATACTTCTGGTTGTGTATTGTGGTTTTACACGGCGCAGATCGTGATGGAAAATTTAAAATTTCTTTCATTTAATGCTGCTGATGGTACACGATATATATATATATATAATCATCATCATCATATTCAGCCGTTTTCTATCCACTGCTGGATGAAGGCCTCCCCATTTTCTTTCCACATATCTCGGTCTGCTGATATCCTCATCCATGTAGCTCCTGAAAAACGTTTGACTTCATCTACCCATCTTACATTTGGACGTCGTCTCGGTCGTTTCTTTTCTCTAGGGATCCAATGTAGTAAATTTGTCGTCCACCTTCCATCTGTTCGTCTAGCTATGTGACCGGCCCATCTCCACTTCATCTTCTTCGCAGTCTTGATTACATCCTCTACCTTTGTTTGTGCGCGAATCCATTCATTTCTCTTCCTGTCCCTCCTGGTTATTCCTAGCATGCACCTCTCCATTGCTCTTTGTGTGACTCTCAATCTTTGAGTCGTTTGTGCATTCAATGTCCAAGTTTCGCAGCCGTACATCATTACAGGTAAGACACATTGATTATAAACTTTACGTATCAGACACATTGGAAGTTTGCTTTTGAGAATAAAGTGTAGTCTTCCAAAAGAACTCCACGCCATTTTACATCTTCTATTTATTTCATCAGTCAACTTTGCATTCGATGTTTTAAGCTGGCCTAGGTAAACAT